>JBBPBX010049915.1:12779-25177 GCA_038048925.1 Garcialebias charrua | reverse complement strand
GTACAGATACTTCATGTAAAATGTAGTGCAGTAAAAGTAAAAGTACCCACATGTAATTCTACTTAAGTAAAGTACAGATACATGAAAAATATACTTAAGTACAGTAACAAAGTATTTGTACTTAGTTACATCCCACCACTGGATCTGTTTGATGTAAAGTGCGTTATAAATAAAAGTTATTATTATTATTATTATTATTAACATTCTTAATAAATCAATTGTCTAATGCAAATTTATAGTCCTAAAAGTTTAACTCTGTGAACCGGGTCCAGATAACGTCCAAAACTGACGTTCATACGACGTACAAATGCGGTCATGGTTAGACGTCAAAAATAGACCTTGTTTGCACGTCGGGGCGACGTCTAGAATTGGTCTTCGACCAATGGGCTCGATATAGACGTCACCTCGACGTCCCCTGGACGTCTACTGTTTAGTGGGTAATCATCATGTACTCATTACATATGCAGTGATTTAAAATAAAAATAAAATTTCCTCTCAAATGTAGTGGAGTAAACGTAGAAAGTGATATAAAAAAAACAGTGGTGCAACTTCCAACACAGAAAGAAAGCACACTTATCAAAAACTTACTTTTTCTAAATGAAACGAGCTCAAGTTAACTGAGCTACTGACATTTTTTGACCACAAATTACAAGTAACTTACTAAAAGTGAGTCTTAATCACTATTTGATGAAAACTGATTTAAGTCAATTTAATATTTTTAATTAAATAAATACAGTACCTTGTTTGCATTTACAGTGTACACGTAATGCTCCTCAACATCCTTCCTGAGGGGAGTGGGGCAAAAAGTGTGTGTGTTGGGTGAGTGTGGTCTTTCATGATGCAGGTGGCTCTCTTCCTGCATCTGGAGGTGTAGCTGTCTGTGATGGTGGGGAGACTGACTCCAACATCTTCTGTGCAGCCTTCACCACTCTCTGCAGAGCTTCTGCAAGCTGTGCAGCCTCTATGCCACACGTTGATGCTGGAGCACAGGATGCTCTCCACTGCACACCTGTAGAAGGAGGTGAGGACTGGGCTACTCAGACCAGCTCGTCTCAGCCGTCTGAGGAAGTAGAGTCTCTGATGACCTTTCTTGATCAGGCTGGTGGTGTTGTTGCTCCAGCTGAGGTTGTCATTCAGGTGTACACCTAAGTACTTGTAGCTGGAGACCACTTCCACCGCAGATCCTCTTATGTTCAGTGGGGTGTGGGTGTGTTTTTTCCTTCTGAAGTCCACAATCATCTCCTTTGTCTTCTTCACATTGATGTGAAGTAGGGCTGGGCCATATCATATCGTTCAACATAAGACCGGTAAAAAAATCTTGCCCGGGCAAAAAAAATGATATCATGATATGCTAATTTCATGACGTAATACGTCAGGGCGCCCCCGTCGCCACAGCCGCCGCAGCTTCTCGTTCCAGTCTGAACACTACTGGGTCCCGTGCGTCCAGCTTGAGGCGTTTCACGCTTTTTGGCCGCTGAAATCGTGTTTGGTCTGGATGTACCATAAGAGGCAGGTGATCAGAGAGAGATCAGTCAGAAAAATGAATCAGAGGAATGAAGTGTTCCTTCAGGAACAGATGAAGCTGAAACACCAACAAGCTTCATGGTCAGCTGGACGCCTTGTTACAAGTTCTGGAAGTTCTAGCTCATTTAAAGGCAACATGAAAGACCTCACTCACCCAGCACACTCACTCTTTGCCCCACTCCCCTCAGGACGGAGGTTGAGGTGCATCAAATGTAGAACCACTAGACTGAGGAACAGCTTCTACCCTGAGGCTGTTAGACTCATGAATAAATAAAAAATAAAAATAAACACTGCAAAATATCACATCATGCTGATGCTGATCTGTTTTCTTGTTGCTGTGTTCATCTGTGACCATCTGCTCATACAGACTCATGTTCGTGCTGCTGTTTATAATGATGTTTTTCCACTACATTAGGGCTTAGTGTATTACTAGTTGATGTTTTTCTTAGTTAATTCTAGATGTTATTACTGTTTTTCTCTTGCATTTGTTGTTGGATGTAACTGGGACCCCGTGTACATAATCTCGTTTTCATCACATGTACCACATGCGGTGCAAATGACAATAAAGACTCTCTGACTCTGACTCTGACTCTGAACATATATTTTGTTGTACAGGTTTCATTAATGCTCAACAGATCTTAAGCTTCATTTTATTTAGTTGTTTTGGGAAACTACACCTGCACTTTATTTTTTCTGGTGGATTTTGTTGATCTTTATTTTGTGCAGACTTTTTCAATCTAAATAACAGAAGGATCATTAAAAAAAAAAATATATATATATATATATATATACATATAATATATATATATAATACATTTACACTACTTGGAGACTGAATACTTTACTAAATAAATTAATTTCAGTAAAATTACCCGTTGTTGTTTTAAAAAATAATTATAATACTGCAAAGCAACATGTTAAGTTAATTTTGTCAAATAAATAACTGATTTATTTCTTTTTTTATTTGGGTTGTATCACGAAATTTATCGTTATCGTCAGGATGCTCTGAAATATTACGATATAATATTTGAGCCATATCGCCCACCCCTAATGTGAAGGTTATTCTCCTTGCACCAGCTCTCTAGGTGTTCCACCTCCTGCTTGTAGCTGGACTCATCATAGTTTGTGATGCATCCCACCATAGCTGTATCAGCTGCAAACTTTATGACAGCCTGGATGGTTAGTTGCACAATCATATGTGAGCACAGTGAACAGGAGAGGGCTCAACACACATCCTTGAGGAGAGCCAGTGCTGAGGGTTATGGTGGAAGAGGAGAAGTTGTGGATCATCACTGACTTAGGTCTGTTTGTTAAGAAGTCAAGGAACCAGTTGCAAATGGAGGAGCTTAGTCCTAGTGTGAGTAAGTTGTCCATCATGGTTTGGGGGATCATGATTTTGAAGGCAGATGTGAAGTCCACAAAGAGCATACTGGCGTATGAGTCCTTCTGTTCCAGGTGGATGAGAGCAGTGTGGACCACAGAGGAGATGGCATCCTCTGTTGATTGGTTCTCACAGTATGCATACTGGTGAGGGTCCTCGTTGATGTTGATGGTTGATTTGATGTGGGTCATGACCAGTTTTTCGAAGCATTTAGCGACTATCGGGTGAGGGCCACTGGCCAATAGTCATTCAGACCAGTCACTGTAGAGCTTTTTTGGACTGGGATGATGGTTTGGTCTTCAGGCAGACGGGAACTGTCTACAGGGTATGAGGTGTTAAATATATTGGCCAGCACCTCGCAGAACTGATCAGCACTTTCAACACTTTCCCAACACTTTTTTTTTGGATTATGGTATTTTGACAAACTGGGGTTAGGATTTCCAACTAAACGCAGTGATAGGACCACCAAACTCACAGATCTTGTTCTCCATAACCCCCTGACTGCATTTTGTGAGATTTGTGTCTGTCCTACGTTTTCCCCATGAATTATGGGTATTTGTATTTTGACAAATTGGGGTTAGGATTTCCAATTAAACGCAGTGATAGGAACACCAAACTCACAGATCTTGTTCTCCATAACCCCCTGACTGTATTTTGTGAGATTTGTGTCTGTCCTACGTTTTCCCCATGAATTATGGGTATTTGTATTTTGACAAATTGGGGTTAGGATTTCCAATTAAACGCAGTGATAGGAACACCAAACTCACAAATCTTGTTCTCCATAACCCCCTGACCGCATTTTGTGAGATTTGTGTCTGTCATACGTTTTCCCTATGAATTATGGGTATTTGTATTTTGACAAATTGGGGTTAGGATTTCCAACTAAATGCAGTGATAGGACCACCAAACTCACAGATCTTGTTTTCCATAACCCCCTGACCGTATTTTGTGAGATTCGTGTCTGTCCTACCTTTTTCCTATGAATTATGGGTATTTGTATTTTGACAAATTGGGGTTAATGAGTTTAACAGCCTCAGGGTAGAAGCTGTTCCTCAGCCTAACGGTTCTGCACATAATGCAACTCAATCTTCTGTCTGAGGGGAATGGGGCAAAAAGTGTATGTTGGGTGAGTGGGGTCCTTCATGATGAGATTCGTGTCCGTCCTACGTTTTCCCTATGAATTATGGGTATTTGTATTCTGACAAATTGGGGTTAGGATTTCCAACTAAATGCAGTCATCTTCACCAACAAATATAGTTAGCACACATGGACTTCCCATACTGTGACCATTATACTAAAACCACATGGGTCCCATGTAATGATGCTGATTTCTGTCCCATTCCCAGTTAGCCCACATAAAAATGTACTGGGCCCTATATATCCATGCCCAGGTTGAACCCATGTAAGGTGATCCCACATTTATACCACCTGGGATAAATACAGTTAGCCCACATGGGCTTCCCGTGCTGGGCCCATTATACCAAAACCACATGGGTCCCATATAATATTGCCCATTTCTGTCCCATTCCCAGTTAGCCCACATAAAAATGTATTGGGCCCTATATATCCATGCCCAGGTTGAACCCATGTAAGGTGATCCCACATTTATACCACTTGGGATAAATACAGTTAGCCCACATGGGCTTCCCATGCTGGGCCCATTAGACTAAAACCACATGGGTCCCATATAATAATGCCCATTTATGTCCCATTCCCAGTTAGCCCACATACAATTGAACTGGGGCCTATATATCTATGCCCAGGTTCAACCCATGTAAGGTCAGCCCACACTTATCCCAATTGGGGTAATAATAATAATAATAATGAATTCCATTTATAATGCACTTTTCATTAATAAAAATCTCAAAGTGCTAAATACAGTTAGCCCACAAGGGCTTACCATGCTGGCCCCGTTATACCGAAACCACATGGGTCCCATATAATATTGCCCATTTCTGTCCCATTCCCAGTTAGCCCCATTTCTGTCCCATTCCCAGTTAGCCCACATACAAATGAACTGGGGCCTATATATACATGCCCAGGTTGAAGCCATTAAGGTCACGCCACATTTAGCCCACTTGGGGTAAATACAGTTAACACATAAGGGCTTCCCATGCTGGGACCATTATACCAAAACCACATGGGTCCCATATAATGATTTCCATTTCTGTCCCATTCCCAGTTAGCCCACATAAAAATCTACTGGGCCCTATATATCCATGCCCAAGTTGAACCCATGTAAGGTGATCCCACATTTATACCAATTAGGATAAATACAGTTAGCCCACCGGCTCGGGTGGTTGCTGAGGCAAAAACTCGGGCGTGGGAGGAGTTTGGAGAGGCCATGGAGAATGACTTCCGTACGGCTTCGAGGCGATTCTGGTCCACCATCCGGCGTCTCAGGGGGGGAAAGCGGTACGCGACCAACACCATTTATGGTGGGGATGGCGTGCTGTTGACCTCAACTCGGGATGTTGTGAGTCGGTGGGCGGAATACTTCGAAGACCTCCTCAATCCTACTGGCACGTCTTCCACTGAGGAAGCGGAGCCTGGGGACTTTGGGTCGGGCTCTCCAATCTCTGGTGCTGAGGTCGCCGAGGTGGTTAAAAAGCTCCGCGGTGGCAAGGCTCCGGGGGTGGATGAGATTCGTCCTGAGTTCCTTAGGGCTCTGGATGTTGTGGGGTTGTGTTGGCTTACGCGACTCTGCAATATCGCGTGGACATCGGGGGCAGTTCCCTTGGATTGGCAGACTGGGGTGGTGGTTCCCCTATTCAAAAAGGGGGACCGTAGGGTGTGTTCCAACTATAGAGGGATCACACTCTTAAGCCTCCCTGGTAAGGTCTATTCAGGGGTTCTGGAGAGGAGGGTCCGTCGGATAGTCGAACCTCGGATTCAGGAGGAGCAGTGTGGTTTTCGTCCTGGTCGTGGAACACTAGACCAGCTCTACACCCTCAACAGGGTCCTGGAGGGTGCGTGGGAGTTTGCCCAACCAGTTTACATGTGCTTTGTGGACTTGGAAAAGGCATTCGACCGCGTCCCTCGGGGGGTTCTGTGGCGGGTACTCCGGGAGTATGGGGTACCAGGCCCTTTGATATGGGCTGTTAGGTCCCTGTACGACCGGTGTCAGAGCTTGGTCCGCATCGCTGGCAGTAAGTCAGGCTCGTTTCCGGTGAGAGTTGGACTCCGCCAAGGTTGCCCTTTGTCACCGATTCTGTTTATAACTTTTATGGACAGAATTTCTAGGCGCAGCCAAGGTGTTGAGAGGATCCGTTTTGGTGGCCTTAGAATCGCTTCTCTGTTTTTTGCAGATGATGTGGTCCTATTGGCTTCATCAGCTCGTGATCTACAGCTTTCGCTGGAGCGGTTTGCAGCTGAATGTGATGCGGCCGGGATGAGGATCAGTTCCTCCAAATCCGAGGCCATGGTCTTGAGCCGGAAAAGGGTAGCGTGCCCTCTCCGGGTCGGGGAGGAGGTCCTTACCCAAGTGGAGGAGTTTAAGTATCTCGGGATCTTGTTCACGAATGAGGGAAAACTGGAGCGTGAGATCGATAGGCGGATAGGTGCAGCGTCCGCAGTGAAGCGGGCGCTGTACCGGTCTGTCGTGGTGAAGAGAGAGCTGAGTCAAAAGGCAAAGCTCTCAATTTACCGATCGATCTACGTTCCCACCCTCATCTATGGTCATGAGCTTTGGGTTATGACCGAAAGAACAAGATCTCGGATACAAGCGGCTGAAATGAGTTTTCTCCGCAGGGTGGCTGGACTCTCCCTTAGAGATAGGGTGAGAAGCTCAGTCATCCGGGAGGGACTCGGAGTAGAGCCGCTGCTTCTCCACATCGAGAGGAGCCAGTTGAGGTGGCTCGGGCATCTGGTTAGGATGCCTCCTGGACGCCTCCCTGGTGAGGTGTTCCGGGCATGTCCCACCGGGAGGAGACCCAGAGGAAGACCCAGGACACGCTGGAGGGACTATGTTTCTCGGCTGGCCTGGGAACGCCTTGGGATTCCCCCAGAGGAGCTGCTCCAAGTGGCTGGGGAGAGGGAAGTCTGGGCCTCCCTACTTAGGCTGCTACCCTCGCGACCCGACCCCGGATAAGCGGAAGAAAATGGATGGATGGATGGATGGATGGACAGTTAGCCCACATGGGCTTCCCCTGCTGGGCCAATCATACCAAAACCACATGGGTCCCATAAACTGATGCACATTTATGTCCCATTCCCAGTTAGCCCAAATAAAAATGTATTGGGTCCTATATATCCCATGCCCAGGTTGAACCCATGTAAGGGGATCCCACATTTATACCACTTGGGAGAAATCCAGTTAGCCCACATGGACTTCCCATGCTAGGCTCATTATACCAAAACCAAATGGGTCCCATATAATATTGCCCATTTCTGTCCCATTCCCAGTTAGCCCACATAAAAATGTAGTGGGCCCTATATATCCATGCCCAGGTTGAACCCATGTAAGGTGATCCCACATTGATACCACTTGGGATAAATACAGTTAGCCCACATGGGCTTCCCATGCTGGGCCCATTATACTAAAACCACATGGGTCCCATATAATAATGCCCATTTCTGTCCCATTCCCAGTTAGCCCATATAAAAATGTAGTGGGCCCTATATATCCATGCCCTGGTTGAACCCATCTCTGAAACTTGGCTCAACAATAATGTTTTGAAAAATGACCTGGCAATCGATGAATTTAAGATCTATCGTTGTGATCGTAATACAAAGGGAGGTGGAGTCGCTATTTACATCAGAGACTCGTTGGCTGCCAGGATTGCATCTAAAAAAACAATCGCAAACCAGTTTGAGGCTTTAGCTGTGAACATCACTTTGAAAGGAGGTCAGCCCTTAACTGTTGTTGGTTGTTATCGTCCCCCCTCCGCAACACCTGAAGCTCTGTCCTCCCTGACTGAATTCATAGGAAATTTAAAACACAACGAGATTGTTTTGGCTGGAGATTTCAACATTGATTGGAATAAGTCGACCCCCCTCTGTGATAAATTCAAGGAATGTTGCCTATCTCTCAATCTAACACAACTTATCGATTCTCCTACCAGACCAAACATAAAATGTCCCGAAAAATCTTCCACCTTAGATCTGTTTTTCACAAATGCACCTCACAAATTTCCTGGTATAGGTGTATTTGCTAACGTTTTGAGTGATCATTCCGTAATAGCAGCTCTTAGATCTACTAAACTTCCACCTGCTAAGCCCAGAATAATTCAAAAAAGGGATTTGAAACGTTTCAGTGAACAGTCATTCCTTTGGGATCTATCCCTCTTTGATTGGCAACGTATCCTACAAATCAATGACGTGAACACCGCTTGGAACGATTTTCGTGATAGTTTCATTTACTTTGTAAACAAACACGCACCTTTTCGGCAGTTCAGGATAAAGAGCCGTGACAGCCCCTGGTTTACTCCTGAACTAGCTGATCTCCTGCACTGGAGAGATCATCTTTGGGCCGTAGCAAGAAAATCACACTCAGACACTGATTGGTTGAAATTTCGGCAGCTAAGGAATAAATGCACAACTGCCATCAAAGCCGCTAAACGTAACTACTTCTTATCTCAGACCTCCAAAAATCTAAACGATCCTAAAAAATTCTGGAAAACCATCAAATCTCTCTCAGGCACCCCCCAATCATCTGACCTCCCATCACAATTTCTTGTTGACTCTGTTCCTGTGTCAAATAAGCATGAGATCCTGAACTGTTTCAATAAACATTTTGTTGCTTCTAGTTCATTATTTGACACAGTTACAAACGGAAAATCAGCCACTTTATCTAATAATCAAACTTCTACAATTCAAATCCCTCCTACAAGTCAACCATCTGTTAATCACACCTTCTCTTTTTCTCCGTTCTCAGTCAGTGAGGTAAATAAACTGTTAAATGATCTTGATCCTAAAAAATCTGCAGGTCCAGATGAACTTCCACCTTATTTCTTAAGGCTGGCTGCTCATATCATCACAGTCCCTGTGACCCACATCTTTAATCTGTCCATAAGCCAAAACACCATTCCGGATGCTTGGAAAACAGCCTTTGTTCTTCCTTTGCTGAAGGGAGGTGACCCCACCTCACTGAATAATTATCGACCAATCTCTAAACTCTGCATCTTAGCCAAGGTTCAAGAAAAACTGATAAACTCTCAGATCAAAAATTATTTGGACTCATTTAACATCTTACCTCTTCATCAATCTGGTTTCAGGAAAAAACACAGCACAACAACTGCTTCTCTGAAGGTTCTGAATGATGTTGTTGAAGCATTGGATGCTAAGGACTATTGTGCTGCACTTTTCTTAGACCTGTCTAAAGCTTTTGACACTGTGGATCATAACATCCTGTGTCATAAGCTCTCAGAAATCGGTTTCTCTGATCACACCATCGGTTGGTTTTCTAACTATCTTTCCAATCGGAGGCAATGTGTTCAACATAACGGTACTTCTTCCAGCTATTTAACAGTTAAAAATGGTGTACCACAAGGCTCAGTTTTAGGACCCACTCTCTTTACAATCTACATAGCTAATGTAGGTCACTGCATCCCTGATGCATCCTTACATTTCTATGCTGATGATACAGTTGTTTATTGCCGAGCTAAAACAGTAGCTAAGGCTTTCCAGTTACTGCAATCCGCTTTTGACATCATCCAGTCAGATTTGTTCCGTCTCAAACTTGTCCTAAATGCTGATAAAACAAAAGGGATGTTTTTTTCAAATAGGAAGTCGGTCCCAGCAGTTCTTCCTCTGATTTTATCTTCAAATGGTGTCCCTATTGAGTTTGTTGATTCCTATAAATATCTGGGTATCCTGATCGATTCACATCTCTCTTTTAAACTCCACGTGGAAAACCTAGTGAAGAAACTGAAAGTTAAACTGGGTTTCTTTTTCAGAAACAGATCATGTCTATCACTGAATGTTAGGAAACGCCTTGTATCTGTGACTTTCCTTCCCTCCATTGATTACGGTGACATTCTCTACATGAATGCTCCTACAAGCACCCTGCGGATGTTGGATGTTGTCTATCATGGTGCACTAAGATTCATAACTGGTTGTGATTATCGTACCCACCACTGCACCCTGTATTCACTGGTTAACTGGACATCATTAACCTCACGCAGACTCTTCCACTGGTACATTTTCATCTTTAAATCACTTCTTGGTCTGCTGCCCTCATACATCTCCTCCTACATGTCTTTGCGTGAGTGCAGCTACAGTGTGCGCTCTCAGGACATGATTACCTGCAGTGTTCCGTCAGTGAGGACTGAACTTGGAAAAAGGGCCTTCTCCTACTCCGCTCCTGCTTCATGGAATATCTTACAAAAAGATCTGAAGCTCTCGAACTTGACTTCTCTAAATGGTTTTCAGAATCTGTTGGAATCCTGGCAAAAACCAATGCAGATTTGTTCCTGTCTTTGATTTTATACGTCTACCTTATAATGTTTTGCTAGTTTTTTGATACTTTGTTAAAAAAAAAAAAAAAAATAATATTTGTTTTTCTCTTTTGTTTTCTATTGTTTATTGTTTGTTTGTTTGTTTATTGTTTAAGGAAATTCTACCATTGCTGTTCATTGTTCTTTAGTTTTAGCAGGTCGCTTTCGTAAATGAGCCCATGAGGTTCAAAAGATTTACCTGACTAAATAAAGGTTGAATGATGCTGCTTACTGCATCACAGGCATGAAAAGAATCATGAAGTCTGCAGCAGCAGTTCTAATGAAGTAATCTAATAAAGAATCATTTCACAAAGAATTGATCTGTATTCTTTATCTTGCAGCTCCCAGCTGAATGCATGCAGCTCAAAAACCTGTTTTATTTAACTACAGACTTTATTATCTCATTTGAATTACAGTTTTAACCCTTTAACTTTATTTATTCATGTTCCTCAGAGGGAAAATCAACCTTCTTAATTAAACTGTCAGCCTCAAATAAATATACAGTATCTAATTTAGATGATTTTTATTTTAATGCTTGTAGGGTTTTTGTTTAAAATCTCTACATTATTATTTTTTATTGACAAAATATTTATTTTACTATAAGTTTCAGGGTCAACATCTGCAGAGCTCAGAACTGATGTTGGTTCTGGACCTGCTCCTCTGCACACCTGGCCTCATTCTGCTCTTCCTCTTCTAACAATCTTCCTGTTCATCACCCCCACTCTCACTGACTATCGTGCACTGACCTCCATTCAACTTCTGCGTCTTTTTCTTATTTTTCCTGCAGATTTGGTGCTTGACAGAAAACTTGGAGCCTCCTTCAGAAAGGAGGGTGGACGTTGTTTATGTGTTCAGCGGTGTGTGTGTGTGTGTGTGTGTATGTGGGGGGCTGCAGCTTCTCGCTGTAACGCGCTTGAGAGTTGACTTTATTCAGATAAAAGACGTGGTGTGGATTATTGATCATACCTCTGCCTAACAACGAGTTTTAAAATCTGTAGTTTTAACACTAATTTAAATTGAGTCGCTGAGATGCAGTCTTTACTGCTGTAATCATTTGACGTACCTGTGCTTTCATTCGCTCCATGAAGGAAGACACATCGTCAGTCAGAGGAGGCGCCGGACACTTGAGTTGGAGGAAAAATCACCTCCTGTTATGGAGGAGACAGAGCGCCACTTGTTTCTAAAGTAAAACTATATTTTGTCCTGGTGTGACGAACTCCGTCTTTGATTTGACTGTGAAGCCGCATACATACCGTATTTTCTGGTGTATAGGTCGCACCATCCAATTATCACCAATAGATTGGAAAAATCCCTAGATAGGTCGCACCGGTGTATAGGTCGCACCTACGTTTAGCTCTGCTGCAAATGTCTGCCACAGGAGCGCACAGCAAGGCTTTTAAGAAGATTAACACTTAAAAACAATTATTTGTTTGATAAAAATTATAGCAAATATGTGTCTGAGCTGAACTTTTCCTTAATAAATGAACGTAATTGTGAAATGAGCTGGATTTAAAAATTGGTTTCGCCTAAAGTGATAATAAGCCATATATAGGTCGCACTGGTGTATAGGTCGCAGGCCTTGAAAAAAACCATAAAAAGGTGCGACCTATACACCGGAAAATACGGTACATGCTTGCTTTTGTAAGACCCGCCTTCCTGTTAGTAATTGGTCAAAACAGCGTGAGCTTCAATGTGATTGGATGTAATCGCTGTCCATCAATCATTTTAAGTTGAGGTGGACCTGCGGGTTGACCAGACCCAATCAGATCCCGCACTTGCGTGGTGCGTTCAAAGCGTATAGGACATACTGCCACATTCAGTTTAATTTGGATGCGCGCAAAGATTTTATTGTGCGCCGAGAATGTGCGGGCAGTGCGCAATTGCGCATGCGCGCAGCTTAGAGGGAACATTGGCCTAAACCAAGCCAAGACCCTAAACCAAACTGTGACTCCCAAGCTAAACCAAGGACCCCAAACCAAATCAAGACTCCAAAACAAACCACGACCCTAAACCAAACCACAGGTGCACAGTCATATGTGAGCAGAGTGAACAGGAAG
>JBBPBX010049914.1:0-25177 GCA_038048925.1 Garcialebias charrua | reverse complement strand
TATATATATATATATATATATATACCATACCATACCATTTTATTTATAAAGCACTTTAAACAGGAACAAGTCCACACCAAAGTGCTGGACAAACAAACACGCAACAGGTAACACAGACAATGAAGTACAACACGAAAAACATAAAAACATTGCAGATCATAAATCAAACGATCCAATACAAATCAGCTGGCATTGAAAGCGATGGAGTAGTAGTGAGTTTTTAACCGGGATTTGAAAACCGAGAGGGAGGGGGCCATGCATATATACACCCAACCCCCGATTTACGAACGAGTTCGGGACCTAAGAACGGTTCGCAGGTCGATCTGTTCGCAGGTCAGTCCTTCCGTACACTCGTCACTCGGGGATGTCCTGTTATTTTTTTTTGTGGTACCAAGTACGTACTTCGCCTATCCTAACACACCTAACACAGTGTAATTAATTAATACAGTACAGTAATAAAAATATAAATTAAATAAAAATATAATTTCTTACTTTGAAGTGGTCAAAGCCACTTCTGCGTCCCGTGTTAGCTCCCGTGTTAGCTTCTGGAGCTAGCCAGGCCGAGGTGTTCGCGCGGCGGCCTGGCACGATCGGTGATAAATCCGCTGCTGCCTGAGACATCCACAAAGTTCACAGAGACGTTTCCAGCTAGTAATTAATCCATATGAGGCCATCCTGGTCACCAGTCTTCAAAGGCCGGCTCCCGTGTTAGCTTCTGGAGCTAGCCAGGCCGGAGGTGTTCGCGGCGGCCTGGCACGATCAGCGATAAATCCGCTGCTGCCTGAGACATCCACAAAGTTCACAGAGACTTTCCAGCTAGTAATTAATCCATATGAGGCCATCCTGGTCACCAGTCTTCAAAGGCCGGCTCCCTGCAGCCGGCCCGTGACTGAACCTAAAATGGCGTCCGGTGTTCTACTATAACTTGTGACGGTCTAAACTGGAGACCTTCAAAGGCCCCCGTGAGTGGACCTAAGATGGCGTCCGGTGTTCTACTTTAACTTGTGACCATCTAAACTGGAGACCTTCTTCTTGCTTTTGAGAGGAATTTTAATTAATTTAACATTGTTTTAGCAAAAACGATCAGAGGTCAATCTTAATATATATATATATATGTTGTGCCATTTTATGGAAAGTTCAAAGATGATGTCAGGGGAGCTTTAAGGATCAGTATGTATTCTTGTTCAGTCTCATGTTGATAAACGGGTGTGCGCCGCAGCGCTAGCGTCTTTTTTCTGATTTGCGAGCAAAGTTCCGGTTTTAAGGGCTGTTTACTAGGATTTTATCTTTGATCTTAGCTGATATCATTATTGATTTTACTTGATTTTAATCACTTGTTTTATTTTATTCATTTTTAAGCAAGCCTAATCTGCATCCACATGATTTTATCTTTGATCTTAGTCGATATTATTATTGATTTTATTTTATTTTATCGCTTGTTTTATTTTTATCTTTGCTTTGTTACACTTTGTAGCACTTTGAGATTTTTATTAATGAAAAGTGCATTATAAATGGAATTCATTATTATTATTATTATTATTGCTGCGCAAGATTGCGCAATCATGACAAAAAATGATCAGAAATGATCATTTTTATTAGGAATGTGCAATATGGCCTAAAATTCATATCACGATATGTATTGTGAAGGGTGGCGATAACGATATATATCGCAATATGTTTTTGGTATGAAACTTGCAATAGAAATTAAAAAAAGCATAGGGTGTCCTTTTGCCATACTTTATTTTGAAAACTGCTATACCACAAAATAATCTCTATTAAGAAAATTTCACTACTAGGTACAGAGAGTTTTTAAATAATTAACAACTCAAGCATTAGGCTTCTTTCTTGTAGTGCAAAACAGTGCAAAATATATCTTGTGTAGTTTTAGCCATAAGTTTTAAACTAAAGAATATGTTGTTAACTCAACAGTTTCCAATATTGTGAAACGAACAACAGAGCAGAATTTTACACTGAAAACACTTCACCCTCCAACCTCTAGTGGGCGTCTCCTTCAGCTTTAAAGGAGAAATGAAAAGTGTTTTTAAGCTAATAGTAGTCTAATGAAAAGCATAAAATAAGCTTGTTGAGAAATTTTCACAAGTCAAAAATGTCATCCTAACTCAAATTTAGACTTTGCAAAGTGAAGAAATTCTCATCTGGTGTTTTTGACCCCCCTCCCCCTGCCTGCTCTCCGTCCCCTGAATATGACGTAGGCAGTGCAACGAGTCGTCCCTCATACAGTAATATTAGTGTGTGTATCTAGTTGTGGACAAAAAGGTTTCAGTGTGTAGCAATTAGGGATGCAGCAAAAAAAATCTATTTTTTAAAGAATCAAGATTCTTAGTCCTGGCGATTCAGAATCTATTCTAAAAGCCCCAAAATCGATTTTAAAACTTTTTTAAATTTTATATTGTATTTTTACCGCTCCTGTGCATTCGGCCGCTGTAGAATTTTGGCCGTGTAGGGCCACCGTAGTTAGTTAGCCAGGCAGCTCCCAATAGAGCCTGCTAGCAAGGAGGGAGACAGCATGTTTCAACTTGCTCCTTCATCTTTAAAAATCATTTTAGATCCTACTATGTTCTGGGGAAGACAGAGCTTAACAAGACATTGGTAACTGTTTCAGGACATTTTCAACACCCCCACTTCCACGTTAGCATACGGCGCTAGCATGCTAACGTTAGCATACGGCGCTAGCATGCTAACGTTAGCATGCGAAGGCTATTCGTATTTCCAGGATAGAAATGCCCATTAATGCACTAAATCACCAAACTGTTTTTGACAAACTAAAGTGATATCCTTCAGATTCAAAAAAGTCTTCTGCTTCCATTTTAAATGACAGACAGGAGGACAGTAATGATGGGTTTATAGCTTCAGTGTTATTGTAAGATAGCAAAGGAGGTCTTAATTGTGTCATAAAAGTGCGTCCAGAAAATTACTACAGAAATCACTGTACTTCGGCATGTAGCAGGAAAAATGTAAAAAAACTATTTCTTTAAGCTACTGACTTGAAAAAAGCATACTAAGTATGTTTATGTGTGTTGTTTACTATATGAAATTCTTGTTATATCGATTTTTTCAGATTTGATTACATTTCTCCTTTAAAGGTGCTATGTGTAACTTTCTGTAGAGTGCAGAACTTAGAAAAATTTTCAACAGGCAAAGCATTCTGATCCCTCCCCCTCAGAGCCATATATGGCTCTGAGGGGGAGGCTCTGCTGAGATTCAAATTCAAGCTCTGTTTTTATTGGCTGATTCAAATTCAAGCTCTGTTTTTAATTGGCTGGTTACAAACTCTGTTTTTATTGGCTGTCATTGTCCTGGTCACTCTGTGTTTTTAGTGTTTTTATAAATGCTGATAGAGAAGCAAGGGGACTATAGTTTTTTTCAGAGATTACTTTGTCTAACATCAGTTTGTCAGTAGATAGTGACAGAGTGAAGAAATATGTTAAAAATATATTGTTTGAAAAGTTACAGACTACATTACAATCTTACATACCCCAGCTTTAAGGAGAGCTGACAAGGCAACCAGAAGAAGAAGAAGAACCAGTTTCCTCTGTGGCTTTGACCAGAGGGTCTCGCAGTAAAATCACACAGCACAGCGTTTTGTTCACAGATCAGAGGGCAGGTTTCTCTAAAGCTGACCAACGCTTACTTTAACTTGACACAAAAAAAAACTTTCAACAGAACCCAGCGTTTTGCGCAGGCGCCGGATGGCAAAACTACGGCAAGCCGGATGAAGTTAGCTTATAGCTTCGCAACTTAGCGCTCGAAGAAAAGCCTTTAACACCACTTATGCACAGTTTTAAACAAAAAAAAGTAAAGATTAAATCTGACAACTCTGATTTAAAGCTGACCAACGCTTACTTTAACTTTCGACACACAAAAAAAAAACTTTCGACGGAACACAGCGTTCTGCGCATGCGTCCGATGGCAACACTATGGCAAGCCGGACAAAGTTAGCTTGTAGCTTCGCTACTTAGCACTCGAAGAAAAGACTTTTAACACCACTTACGCACAGTTTTCAACACAAAAAAAGTAACGATTATCTCTGACAACTCTGATTGTACACTTCAACACCACTTATGCACAGTTTTAAACTAAAAAAAGTAAAGATTAAATCGGACAACTGTGATTTTCTGCGGTTAGCCGGTAGAAGACAGATCTCTATCGTAGGCTAAATTTATATCGTTTATACCGTGTACCGGTTATATCGCGCATCCCTAATTTTTATCATAATTATTATTTATAAAGCCTTTAAAACAACCACAGCTGCAACAAAGTGATGTACACATGAAATTAAGAACATTTAAACAAAACAAAAAAAAAAAATAATAATAAAAAAAAATTAATACAGTAATTTCATATTTTTATTAAATATGATACGTTCGTAGGTCCGAGCGGCCGTAGGTCGATGGAGTCGTAGGTAGGGGGTCACCTGTACACAAGTACTCCCCGACTTACGAACGAGTTCCGTTCCTACGCCCGTTTGTATGTCGAAAACGCCGTAAGTCGGAAAACACATACACATTGGCCGCCACTTATACACATACATGTACGGTACTGTACAGTTACCAAGCACTTCGCCTATCCTAACACAGTACCCTACATAATTATCAAAAAACACATACAGTACATTTGGAGCCATAATGAAGGAAAAAAAGAGTTAATTTCTTACTGGTAGCTGGTGAATTCTTCTTCCGTCTGTTAGCATTTTAGCTCGTTGTACCTCCGAGCTCTGCAGCTTCCTGCTGCTTCACGCGGTCCAAACTGTTTACAGTAAGACATTTTAGCATGTTATCTCCATACATTTGGAGCCATAATGAAGGGAAAAATGAGTTAATAACTTACTGGGAGCTGGTGAAGCCGTTTATCCGCGTATTAGCATGTTAGCTCCGTGTCCCGGCAACATCCTAGGCCTCAAAGACGTTTCTCCACGTGTTAGCATGTTAGCTCCGTGTCCCACCAACATCCGAGGCTGCCAGGCGGAGCATCGAGGCCAGCTCCCGGCCGCAGCAGGCCTCTCCGCCGCCCGTCGGCTCCGTGTCCCCGGTGGGGCATTAGCATCCACCCGTCCATCCTACAGCAAGGCTTGTTAGAATGTTAGCTCGTTGCTACTCCGGTCCGGCTCGCTGTCTGCTGCTTCACGCGGTCAACAGCGTCGTTTCCCTTCGTCCATCCATCCCTCCGCAAAACCGCCGTTAAACTGGCGGGCACTGCCGAAAACTGACTGCCGAAAACTGGCGGAAACTGCTGGAAACTACATAAATCGGCTTAAAAATAATAATAAAAATAATAATACTAATAATACTTTATTTATGAAGCCATTTAAAACAACCACAGCTGCAACAAAGTGCTGTACACATGAAATCAAGAACATTTAAACACACTTTTTTATTCATATTTTAATATTAATATGATGCGTTCGTAAAGTCGGATTGCCGTAAGTCGATGCCGCTGTAAGTCGAGGACTACCTGTATACACCTAACCCCCGAGTTAAGTACGAGTTCCGGACCTAAGGACCGTTCGCAGCTTGATTCTGCCGTAGCTAGGGGGTGAAAATAACTCTTGTTCGTAGGTCCTGATTTCGTTCGTACGTCGCGGAAATAACGCTAACGGAGCGCCGCACACAAATTTATCGGCATGAGACTGAACAAGCTGACATACTGGGCCATAAACATGCACAGAACTTTATTTACAAACACTTATCTAACACATTACACCACACATTCATCCATAAACACACACAGTAACTGTACAGTAGTGTGCAGTAACGTTAAACATTGCTATTCAGCACAGCACATTCAATACTGTAAAATTATTACAGAATAAAATAATTAATTAAAACAGTACAGAATAAATAAAAATATAATTTCTTACTTTGAGATGGTCAAAGCCGACATCTTAGGTTGCCATGCGTTGATGTTGTCGGCCGAGCAGCGCGGCGAACAGCCGGCAGCTGCTCGAGGCCTGTGTTAGCTTCTGCTAGCTGCCTGTTAGCCAGGCCATCATGAGCTGCTGTTCGCGCGGCGGTCCGGCGCGATCGATCGGTGATCGATCCGTGGCTACCTGAGACATCCACAGAGTTCACAGAGACGTTTCCAGCTAGTAATTAATCCATATGAGGCGATCCTGGTCACCAGTCTTCAAAGGCCGGCTCCCGGCAGCTAACCTAAAATGGCGTCCGGTGTTCTACATTAACTTGTGACCGTCTAAACTGGAGACCTTCAAAGGCCCCCGTGACTGAACCTAAAATGGCGTCCGGTGTTCTACATTAACTTGTGACCGTGTAAACTGAAGACCTACTTCTTGCTGCGCAAGATTGCGCAATCATGACAAAAATGATCAGAAATGATCATTTTTATCATAATTATTATTTATAAAGCCTTTAAAACAACCACAGCTGCAACAAAGTGATGTACACATGAAATTAAGAACATTTAAACACAAAAAAACAAGAAAAAAAAAAACATTATTTTTTTTAAATACAGTAATTTCATATTTTTATTAAATATGATACGTTCGTAGGTCCGGGCGGCCGTAGGTCGATGGAGTCGTAGGTAGGGGGTCACCTGTATATACAGTATACTGTATTCGGCCAGTCCTGAGTCTGGTTTTGCTAATGGTTTCTTCCTCATCAGGGAGTTTTTCCTTTCCACTGTTGCCTTCATGCTTGCTCAAGATGAGAGTCTGTGATGGAGTTAAATTCAAAGCAGACTGCTCCTCAGATAAATAGTTAACTTTTTATATGTATGAATGTTTCTGTGCAGTGTCCTGAGATGAATTGTGTTGTGACGTGGCAATAAATGAACTGAATTGAAACTTTTTATTCTTTATCCAAACAGTTTTATAAATACAGTAGCACCACCTTATCGGTAGATCAACCAATTTTCTGCTGACAGACAGATCTACATGTAAAAGGAGAACATCATCCTAACAATACATCGTTGGAGCCCTGATACCATACCATACCATACCATTTTATTTATAAAGCACTTTAAACAGGAACAAGTCCACACCAAAGTGCTGGACAAACAAACACGCAACAGGCAACACAGACTTTAGCTGTGTTTCCATCCATTTTCATTTCGATTTTTGAGAAATCTCGCAAATATGTAAATACAAATTAATGCGAAGCAGAAGTGTTTCCATCTGCTGGCTTGAAGCGCATCTACCAAGCCACGCACAGCGTCATTACGTCAGACGTCAGCGTCATTACGTCAGACGTCAGCGTCATTACGTCAGACGTCTGCACTGCGCATGTCTACAGTAAACAGGAAGTAGCAGTTGAAAACAGAACCCGGCCACACATCTCGTCAAAATGGAGAGAATATTTCAGGTACGTGTTGCTATCGGTCGAGTTGTATTTATTCTGTCATACAAACTAGTTTTAGCGATGTTACATGTTGTCCGGAGCGGAAACAGCTGATCAGTCACGTGACGTGAATGTTCGCTTCGGCAGCACGAGTCGGCAAATGTGTTTCCATCTGTCGCTGTGCGCATCTGCTCATTTCCGAACATCCCAAAAACCACCTCAAGCGAGCGTATAAACTTTTTGGCGAACTTGAGAAAGTAAATACGGATTTTGCCGTTTCCATTAAGCTTTTCTGCTGCGATACTTCAAAATGCGCACCTAGAAACCTTGATGGAAACACGGCTAATGAAGTACAACACGAAAAACATAAAAACATTACAGATCATAAATCAAACGATCCAATACAAATCAGCTGGCATTGAAAGCGATGGAGTAGTAGTGAGTTTTTAACCGGGATTTGAAAACCGAGAGGGAGGGACTGATGGCTGCTTGCTGTGCACATCTTCATCCCTGAAAGAGTGACCCAGTCAGCTGGCCTGCAGATGAGTGTAGACCGCAGAGTCCTGGCATGATGATGTTGCTCTTATGTGCTGGGCCTTTTCATTCACCTTTATTTCTACAGGTTAATCCCATTGGGCCTTAGGGGCTCATTTACAAGAGAGACCTTTTGGCCAGTGGCTGTTGAGTTTCCTTGATTGAAGTCGCAGCCTTTTGACTGCGCTTCAGCTGTTGTTCATTTACACGACAACAGCCCTCGTTCTATCTCAGAAGGTTTCTGAATCCAGGTCAGAGTGGAGATTTTCAGGGGAACCACCTACAGAGGCTTGAAATTCTCACATGTGCACTTCAGGTGGCTGCAGTCAAAAGTTTTTCTGCACTAACAACAGTTATAATAAATGGCAGAGAGCAGTGTTTTTGTGCTACTCATCATTTTTTAACACATACCGATAGTAGCGGTGAAATGGGGAGTGGTGGCGCAAAGGCTAGAGAAGTTGGACATGTGATCGGAAGGTCGTCGGTTCAACTTCCCGGACCGACAACGTCAAAATGTGGGTGGAAAAGGTGAAACACCCACACTGGCCTGCACCCTCATTTGCCCCACTTTGGACTCTTGAGCAAGGCCCTTAACCTCCATCATAGGGCTGGGCGATATGGAAAAAATCATATATCACGATATGGACTTTTTTATATCACGATAACGATATATATCACGATATAAAAAAAAAACTTTGGTCCAAATTTTTCCTGTACACACACACACATCGTGTTGTATATATACAACACGATGTGTGTGTGTGTGTGTACAGGAAAAATTTGGACCAAAGTTTTTATTTTATTTTTTATTTTATTTTACTACAGATACAGTTACAATTATAAGAATGTGAACAAAAAGAACAAGGAAATTTGGACCAAAGTAGAAACTTTGGTCCAAATTTTTCCTGCAGGTGGCGGTAAAACAACGGCTGCTAATAAAACCCACGAAGAAGAAATCCGCTCTGACTGGAATCTGGAGTAAACAAGGCAAAGAAACAGAAAAGAGAAAACGTTGCGTTTGATTCCGGTTCTGTTGTGTCTCTGGTCTGTTTTGTATTGGTTAACTGGACCCGAGTTCGGACTCGGTTGAACTTCGTGTCCTCTGGACCCATTTTGTCTCAGAGTTTCAGCGGAGCTAAATAATGGAAGCTAACAAGGTGAGCTTCCCCTCTTTTTGGTAAAAGTTCTTCTTCTTGGGCTGCCTGCGCAGCTGTTTCTCCATGTTGTGACACCCATAGATATCTGGTGACACCGGCTTCATGCCGGCTGCGTCTCTGTTGAACTCGAGTTTAACAACGTAAAGCATGTGTCGCAAACCCGCGCGTGCGTCAAACATAAAGCAGCGCCGTCATCTCGCAAAACCACAATATGAAGCTTCTTTGCGACAGTTATTTTTTTATTCTTATTTATCACGATAGAGACGATAGAAGGAAAGTAGCACGATAGACACGTTTCTATCGTCCCCACGATATATATCGTCATATCGCACAGCCCTACTCCATCATCTGCTCCCAAATGCCTCTTGAAAATGAGCCCCCATCTCAGTGAGACTACCTATAAAGGTTAAATAAAATACAATAAATAAAGGAGAAAAAACAATAAAATCCAGAGTACAAAGAGACATTAGTTCAGTTTTGTTCCACCTCATGTACAAATGACAATAAAGTCTCCTTGACCTTAGGTCAAAAATACTATTAATTTTAAAGTGACAGCAGTTCAAAATATCCTATCTGGCAACCTGACTGACATGGAAACTACAGCGTTTTCGTGTAAACCCTCATTTTTTGTTGGCCCCCAATGAGCATTGAAAAAACACTAACGTTTCCAGATGTTGTTCTCGTGTAAACAAGACTATAACCTTGTTAGATTTTTCTACCTGGTTTATTGAGCATGTATCAATACTGGTATACCGGAAACATTTATTATCAATTTATTAATGATATTATTAACAATTTATTAATACAAATTGAATTAAAATGTGTTTTATTAGAAATTCAATTCAATTCAGTGTATTTATATAGCGCCAAGTCACAACAGAAGTGCACTGAACAGAAACATTCATATATTAATTTTTTTAAATTTAATATTATTTATCTGAAGAGCAGACTGCTTTGAGTTTAACTACATCACAGAACTCTAATAACCATTAAAAACCAATATAAAGCAACATCTTTTTAAACATGAATCCAATCTGAAAGAACCATCAGCACAAAAATTAGATGGAACAAATGTTGGTTTAAAGGTTGGGTAGCACGGTGGCACAACTGGTAGAGCTGCTGCCTCTCAGCAAGAAGGTTGCCGGTTCAAATCCCGGTCCGGGGCCTTTCTGGGTGGAGTTTGCATGTTCTCCCCGTGCATGCGTGGGTTTCCTCCGGGTACTCCGGTTTCCTCCCACAGACCAAAAAACATGCTTGTTAGGCTGATTGGTGACTCTAAATTGACCCTAGGTGTGAGTGTGAGAGTGGATGGTTGTTTGGTGTGAGTGAGACAGGTCCCTCTTGTAAATGAGTCCCCGTGACTCAACGAGGCTAGCCTGTATAAATAAAGGTTGAATGAATGAATGAATAAAGGAGGGGGGGGGCAGTGGAAAGATGCATGAAGGGATTTTCATGGAAGATGGTGTATTTTCCTTCTTTCTCCGAATAAGTTTTTTCTATTACAATTGACCTTAACCTGTGCAGGTGAAAGCTCTGTACGTGGATCAGTGGAGCACACCCAAGAATCAAAGGCCACCCAAGAAACAAAGGCCACCCAAGAACCAAAGGCCACAGCCCGTCGTGACAGGACAAGCAAGCCAAGAAATCTTACAGGACCTCCGCTCAGGGGATCAGGCCGAGACGGGAGTCAGAGCCCGGAGAAAACTGGCCAGTCTTCTGATGACCAGACTGAGGGTGGACAGGTAACCACACAGACTTCTTTACTTTATAACCTAAAGCAAACATGTTCATTTTTTATTGCCCTCTAAACATAAATCTATGAAAGTTGTTTAAATTTAAACATAAAAAAAAGGTAAAAACTCCTTTAGTGTGTCTTTGATTGTAAGCAGAAACTGGTTGAAACCACAGGCTGATGCCCTAAGTCCTTTGTCTTCATGCGTCTACAACAGATGACTATTTTTGAAAGCATAGAAGCTCATGAGCACTGCTGCCATTAATACAGTGACTTTGAACCTTTGCTCTTTTGCACGCTCAGGAGCCAGCTTATCTCTGATAAACACGGTATCAGCATCACCTCTGATTACCCGTTTGAGAACGGTAAAGTTGCCCTGTGTGTGGAGAACACATATGAGGTACCGATATTTGTGCTTCAAGTCTGTCCCTGCTTCCTGTCACTCTGGTCAAAATGAAACCAATTAAGCTTGTTGTTGTTGCTGTTGTTGTTCCAACAGTATAAGCTCAAACTGCGTGTGGAAAACACTGGAACGCAACCTGTATATTTCACTTACTACACCCCTTTGCACTGGCTGAAATTCCTGAATCTGTTCGATGAACGCAAAGTGACCAAACAGAACCCTTGGCTTCTGCAACCAGGTACGGTAATCCAAACGCCACAAGTTTACCTTTTGTTTTATCCAACAAGTATTTTTTAACGTGTTCTGGTTCTGTTCTCAGGTGATAGTTATGAAGTCCAGGTTAATTTCTGCTGCAGCATTGTAGGATTTTTCCCGGCCACATTGGCCTTTGAATTCAAGCCGGACTTGCAGGTCTCCTCCACAGCGTTCCACATTGTTCGCTTCATTGAAGCGCAGTGCATCACGTCCTTGGGATTGGAGCTTGCGCCCATTGCCCCCTTCAAGCCTCGCTCCCTTCCCGCCTTGACCGCCTTGACCACCAGCAAGATTGTTGACGGGCAGCGTCCCGAGGGGTACGATCATTTTGTGTTACAATTGGAAATAACAGAAAGTTGGAGTGGTATGGAAAATCAATATTTTCAGGCAATTATTTTAAGTCGGTCAACATGAACTAAAGTGATCTCACTTTTTACACTAACAGCTTCCAATTTTTTTGTAACAACTCAGAGTCAGAGAGTCAGAGTCAGAGATTCTTTATTGTCATTCGCACCACATGTGGTACATGTGATGAAACGAGATTATGTACACAGGGTCCCAGTTACATCCAACAATAAAATGTAAAAGAAGAACAGTGAGATATGAACTAAGAAAAACATCAACTAAAAATACACTAGGCACTAATATCATAGAAAAACATTACTCCAAACAGCAGCACGAACATGAGTCTGTATGAGCAGATGAACACGAATGAACACAGCAGCAACTCAATCAAATGATCAAAACTTACTGCATCAAGAACATCAACGCAAATGTAAGAGAAGAGAAAATTACTTTGGATGCTTTGAAAGCTCTTTGAACAACCTCAGTATGAAGATCTCATGAAGACATGTCAGTTAAAGTCACAAATAAATCCACACATTTTTCCCCCTCATATCATAGTTAATGTGTCTTTGAGTTAAAGTGTTCAAAGTGAAATTTGTGAAAGGCTACTACTACCGGTAACTACCACACATTTTATACCTACGCATACAGCTGAAGTGACTGAAAATAGGTTAACAAAGGTGACATCTGTGGATAAGCTGGAGAAGTTTGACAATTTTAATGTACCGGTACTGGCGTATATTATTCTCAGTTTTGTTGAGTCAAATATGCAGATAAGTGTGTACAGGTTGTTTTCTTCTTTTCTTTTGCATGTATCTGCAGGGCCACTTTTATATTTCCATCTTAACGTCTTGGCCTGAGCGCCAATGCCTCTCTGATTCCACCATATTTGTTTACCTACACAGACTACCGCCAGCCCAATGTCAGTCATTAACCTGACTTGAGCTTACATGTAGTTTTCATCAGGTTCAACTGAGTGTTTGCAATGCGTTTGCATTTCAGCATTTTTTCGGTCTGCACTGAGTGATATGGATCAAAATTAATGTCTCGATATTTTAAGATGAATGGCCACATATGCACAGAGGATCGAGGGACAGTTCACCTCACAAGACCCACGGAGCATGTGGAAGGGCATCAAATGCATAACTGATTATAAAAGCAGGAGCAAACAGTGCCCCAAAGACCCATCTCTGCCTGATGCCCTCAACAAGTTTTATGCACGGTTTGAAGACCCAAATAGACCACCCAGCACCAGACTCACCTCATCATCAGAGGAAGAGCATCTCAGCGTGACCACAACAGAAGTAAGGAGTAGTCTCAGAAAGATCAACCCTCATAAAGCAACTGGACCGGACAACATGGTTGTAAGAAAGTTCTGAAGGAATGTGCGGACCAGCTCTGTGAGGTGCTGGCTGACATCTTCAACACCTCACTTGCTCTGGAGACAGTCCCCACCTGCCTGAAGACCGCCACCATCATCCCAGTCCCAAAAAGCTCCACAGTGACTGGTCTGAACGACTATCGGCCGGTGGCCCTCACCCCGATAGTCGCAAAATGCTTCGAAAAACTGGTCATGACCCACATCAAAACAACCGTCAACATCAACGAGGACCCTCATCAGTATGCTTACCGTGAGAACCGATCAACAGAGGACGCCATCTCGTCCGTGGTCCACACTGCTCTCACCCACCTGGATCAGAAGGACTCATACGTCCGTATGCTCTTTGTGGACTTCACATCTGCCTTCAACACCATGATCCCCCAAACTCTGATGGACAAACTATCCACACTTGGACTAAGCCCCTCCGTTTGTAACTGGGTACTAGACTTTTTAACAAACAGACCACAGTCAGTGAGGATCCACAACTTCTCCTCCTCCACCATTGCCCTCAGCACTGGCTCTCCTCAAGGATGTGTGTTGAGCCCCCTTCTGTTCACTCTGCTCACATATGATTGTGCAGCTACCCATCCAGGTTGTCATATTGTAAAGTTTGCAGATGATACAGCGGTGGTGGGATGCATCACAAACAATGATGAGTCCAGCTACAGGCAGGAGGTGGAACACCTGGAGAGCTGGTGCAAAGAGAATAACCTTCACATGAATGTGAAGAAGACAAAGGAGATGATTGTGGACTTCAGAAGGAACAAACAAACACACACCCCACTGAACATAGGTGGATCAGTGGTGGAAGTGGTCTCCAGCTACAAGTACTTGGGGGTACACTTGAATGATAATCTCAGCTGGACCAACAACACCACCAGCCTGATCAAGAAAGGTCATCAGAGACTCTACTTCCTCAGACGGCTGAGACGAGCTGGTCTGAGTAGCCCAGTCCTCACCTCCTTCTACAGGTGTGCAGTGGAGAGCATCCTGTGCTCCAGCATCAACGTGTGGCATGGAGGCTGCACAGTTGCAGAAAGAAAAGCTCTGCAGAGAGTGGTGAAGGCTGCACAGAAGTCTGTTGGAGTCAGTCTCCCCACCATCACAGACATTTACACTTCGAGATGCAGGAAAAAAGCCACCTGCATCATGAAAGACCCCACTCACCCAGCACACACACTCTTTGCCCCACTCCCCTCAGGACGGAGGTTGAGGAGCATCAAATGTAGAACCACTAGACTGAGGAACAGCTTCTACCCTGAGGCTGTTAGACTCATGAATAAATAAATAATAAGAATAATCACTGTGAAATATCACATCATGCTGATGCTGATCTGTTTTCTTGTTGCTGTGTTCATCTGTGACCATCTGCTCATAAAGACTCATGTTCGTGCTGCTGTTTGTAATGACGTTTTTCTATTACTCTAGGGCTTAGTGTATTTCTAGTTGGATGTTTTTCTTAGTTCATATCCTAGATGTTATTACTGTTTTTCTCTTACATTTTGTTGTTGGATGTAACTGGGACCCTGTGTACATAATCTCATTTCATCACATGTACTACATGCGGTGCAAATGACAATAAAGACTCTGACTCTGAATTGGCGATACACAATATATATTTCCTTTTTTTTCATTTATATAAAGTAATAACAAAAATATATTTCTGAGTCAAAGCTTTGTCCCACTTGCCACACATGCACACACAGTAAACAGCTGTAAATATACCAAATAGATGTCTAAAAAATAAACTATTTACATATATTAAGTTAATTTGTAGACCTTTATTTACATATATTAAATAATAATCCTCTTCAACTTTGCTGCCTTCACAACGTTAGTAAATGTGTGAACTACAGCTGCAACTGCAGCTCTGGCTGTTTTCAGCCTCCTTCCCTGAAACAAACCACAGTAAAACTCATTTAGCTGTGCTGTGCCTTAAGAGAGGAACAGTGAGAGGTGGCGCTGCAACAATAGTAAATCAGCATATCATATCACTAAAGACACAATCCTTAAGGTTGGTTTATACTTCTGTCTTACGTCTTTTACCCCTCGTTGAGTGAAAACAGGTAGCGCAACTTCTGGCTGCACTCCCGCTGTGATCCCCCGGTGACAGCCCGTCTTGTACGTGGCCCCCAATCAAAACTGCAAGACGTCTTGCAGTTCTAAAGTAGCGCCCACGGCGCGTGCGCTAGCCTTGCGGAGTTTCAAAAAATCAGAGGTGCACGACACGCGCCAAACTGACGCGCGGGGCCTACGCGCAGGGGCGGGGACGGTGATATTGCGTCACTTTTGGCGCGCGCACCCTCGCACCCTATGCGACGCGTCAACCATAAACCAGGCTTAACCCAGCCTTTTGCGGCTAACAAGACAAATTCGGGTAGCTTTAATTCTGATTGGGTTGACGAGCTAACAGCTAGTCTGAGTGTATACAAGATCAGTTGGATTGCTGCCATCTTAAAACTTGTCAATATGAATACTGTACATCTTTCAGTGGTCGTGAGAAGAAATGGTGAAGCTTTACCATTCTAAATTGTTTTTATGTTATACTCCTGAGTCCTGACTTGCATTGATGACTTTTGAAATAAAATGATTTGAAATGACAAAACTAGATTTTTATTTATTTATTATTTTATTCAAACTTTATTTATACAGGTAGTTTCATTGAGTCACAAGGACTCATTTTCACGAGAGACCTGTTCCCAATATCTTGGATTCCCAATATTTCATAATAAAATAACAGTTTAAGTCTATTAAAAAAAATCAGTTTTTTTTTTTTTTCAATTGAGTTGAACTTTTCATAGCCTGGTTAAAACCAGACCCTGTCCTTCACTTCACTTCAGACAAGGGTCTGGACTTTTTCCATAGAGAAACGATTCTTGCTGGAGGCGTTGGCCTCTGCTGAGGAACAAAACCATTGGATATTTTGAACAGGGAAAGCATTCTGCTCCCTCCCCTCAGAGCCACCCCCCGTGCTCTGGTGAACTTGACTGACAACTGCTCCGCCTCCTGCAGCTTTTCTCTCGCTGCGCAAATTCTGTGTTTATATGTTAATAAAACATTTTAATAAAATAAAATAAAACCATGGATCGCTGGTCCAGCTCACCAAAAGACCAGAAAATCTGATGGGACTCGGTCAGCAACGTAAAACCCGAGTTTAATTCTCGTGACAACCTCAGCCATTTCCTCCTTGTTCATTTCACTCAACGGAGGGTGGAGGAGAAGGAGGAGGGAGGAGGGAGCGATTACTTGACTTTTGGGGAAAAAAAAACAAAAGAAAACTCCAGATAAGGGATTAATAATAATAATTAATTCAATTTATAACGCACTTTTCATTACTGAAAATCTCAAAGTGCTACACATATATATTGAATGCTACACACATTCATAAACCGGTGGCGGCAGACTACCATGCAAGGTGCTTTCCAGTCCTACCGGGAGCAACTCAGGGTTAAGTGTCTTGCCCAAGGACACAACGACACATGGTGCGGGTCCCGGGAGTCGAACCGCCAACTTTCCGATCGGGAGACGACTGCCATTACCACTACACCACGGCCGCCCAATTAAGAAGGGGAAATTAATAAATTTGTGTCACATATAAAACAGTTCTGCATCGCTTTGCATCGCTTTGAATGAGAACATGCGACTGCTCGCTGGCTGCGCTGGGACAGGTGGGGGCGTGGGTTAGGGGCCAAAAACTCCGCCCCTTCTGTTCTCTGATTGGTCCGAACAAAAATCTACCGGAGAAATCATTGTCTATGGGACAAATCCCAGACTGTGCAGTGAAGGGAAATGAGAATTGAGCGGAGCTGTGCAGGAAGGCGAGGGCCAGGCTAGACTTTTCACAATTTTCACTAATATTTTGTTTTGGAATCTAACAATTGTATCCAATTTCCTCCCCTTTAACAGACTGTCAGTGATGCAACTGCAGAATGTGGTCACATTAAAACCATATAATGTACCGCAGCACATCCACCAACTCATCAACATACTGAAGAAGTCTACTCCTCTCACAGATCGAAGGTCAGTTCATCTCCGTTGATAACAAAAAGCAAATGTGACTTTTTTGTAAACTGTCATACACTCTACTCCGTAGAGGAATTTTGCTAGCGAGCCCCTTGAGTTGGGAGAACTACAGGGAGAAGTTTCAGCTAATGCTGTATATGGAGGAGCTTCAGATGGAGGTGGACATCAAGAAGTACAACATCCCCAACGAAGACACAGAGTTCGCTGTCCTAAAAAGGGACAAGCACAATAAGAAACTTAAACTTCTTGTTCTTGAGGTAAATATGAAAGTCGCTTCTCACATTTATTCCATTAGGGTTTATTAGCAAATTAAAGAAGTGGAAACATTTAAACACTCTACAACCCAAATTAGCATATCTAGCCTCTGGATAAAACACAAGTATTAGGATCAGGTTGAGAGGCAGTACCGGTAAATGAGTTTTAAGCACTAATTATTCATCGCTGCTGAAAGGCAAAGGTGGGCAGATTTTGCCGTGTGTGTGACTGTTACCAAAATATCTCGTCAAAATTGTATGGATTTTAATGAATATTTGGAAATACCTCCACAACTAGTGTTGGCGTTTGATTTTCTTATTCGCCCCAAGTTCGTTGTTTGGTTTCACTTTGGATCAAAGAAGGAGATACTGTACGCTGAAAACACGACAAACGTGCACTTAAAGTTCCAAAACCAGTTTTAATTAATTGTAAGTTTAAGAGGTCACAGAATACATTTGATTATTTTCAAACTGTCATTTTACATGATTAAAGATAAAGAAGAAGAAGAAGAAGAACATTGAAATGCGCATTTCAATGGAGACAAAGCAATACAACCTGATGAGTTGTTCGGAACAACTCATTATTATTTAAATGTTCTTGGTTTGGAACTCTATCGGACTGTTTTATCAGCGAAAGTCAGCGAGTTTACTTCGATCTCTCACCCAGTCCCGCACTTACTTATTTAGTCTCGAATTATAAGTAAGTCTAAATTGTCACTGTTTTACGTTAGCCACCAACCTAACAAGTTTACAGTTAACTTAGTCTCAGAGTTACAGGGACGGCGGCGAATAAATTATTTATTTATTCTTGAACCCCGACCCCTCTGTTCCAGAAGCCCGTCGGCTTCTGGGAGGCTCGACTACTGCGTGTTTTACCTGGGACTTGGGTATTGTTATTTTACTTAACATTTACGAACACTTACTCGTTTTACTTCCTTATTTTTCTGGAGTCCAACACACTGAATCAAATTTGCCTATAAAAATTCCAATTGCAGATTTCGTTTAAACAGGTATCTGCTTACCTTTTTTAGCAGAGGTGACCGGTCACTAGTCAGTGTTCTGGACTCCCGCTGCCCCTTCCTGTCCGCGTGCAACCATCTCGGTGGAACCTCCAAATTGTTGGCGTTTGATTTTCTTATTCGCACCAAGTTCGTTGTTTGGTTTCACTTTGGATCAAAGAAGGAGATACGCTGAAAACACGACAAACGTGCACTTAAAGTTCCAAAACCAGTTTTAATTAATTGTAAGTTTAAGAGGTCACAGAATACATTTGATTATTTTCAAACAGTCATTTTACATGATTAAAGATAAAGAAGAAGAAGAACATTGAAATGCGCATTTCAATGGAGACAAAGCAATACAACCTGATGAGTTGTTCCCTCTGTGGGCTCGCTCTGCGTTGTCTGCTGAAGGAGGAAGTCTCTGCTGTTTTATAGTCTCCTCTGTTGCCCACTCTCAACTGACACATAAACTCTTGCTTCAAGAATGTTCTCTTACCCCTCAAAGTTGTGTAAAAGTCCCTGCTATGTTTGCACAAACACTTGCCAAACAGGAAACGCTTCTGCTTGCATCAACTTGCAGCAAGTTCAGAGTTAGGAGCAAATGAAACACTCAAGACACAGATATATTTTATTTTACAACAAACCCCCTTTGGACCTCGACCCATGAGGTCCACCTCAAAAATAAAATCATACACTGAAAACAGTCAAATAATCAATCAAGTACACCAAAAATTCAGTTAGACATTTCAAAGTCATCCAAGTTGTAACCTTTTAACAAAAGCAGTTGGCGAGTCACTTCGGGATCCCTCTTCTCCAGGGTAGATGTGATGAGTCGAACCGTCAGAGATCGTAGGCAGGGAACACAGCAGCAGCCACAAGTTACCAAAATAGCCACAAAGATGGCCAGAGACACCACCAGGGATACAAACACTTGTCTCCAAGGACCAAAAACTCTCGTAAGCCAGTCATCCAGAGGGTTGTCAATACCTGAATGACTTTGCATCTCATTTGATAGGGTCCTAAGACCTTCTAAGGCCTTTGTAACCTTCCCATCTGGGGCAGTGTTGTTGGGGATGAAAGTACAGCAGCACACAAGTCAAACTGGAAGGTGGTAGTGTGGCCCTTGGTGTACAGCAGCTTCAAGGCCCTGCTTTTCCCGTGTACTACATATTCCCTTTTATGTCTACGAACCTCGCAATCCCTTTTACCAGGGACTACACAAAAATGTTCTAGGAGAAAAATCAAGGATACCACACACCCAGCAATTATCCCAACTGCCAAAGTGACCCTCTTGTCTGGCCACCACATTTCGAGACAAACTTATCAAAAACCACTTTATCCTAGGTAATATTCAAAGAGTAGAAATAAAGACCACTGAGTCAATGTACACTAGTTGGTTAAAATGTAAATTATACGATTTAAATGGATAAGCAAGAATGGTAACTATTAATAAGATATATACGAGTAAAACTTTATATTGAACGATAAGGAACGTAAAATATTAAGACAAAATCGGTGGAATGTTTAATAAAAGAGTATAATACTAGAGTAAAGGATAATGTTATTGTATGCGCCAGCAGAATGTAAAATAAATGTAAATGTATTCTGAACGGTGTGAGCTAAATAGTAAAGACCTATGAACTTGTGAGACCTTGATTCCTCCTCCAGCAGCAAGGCAGTTGTCTCCCTTGAACACACAACAAATAGAGACAGAGGACAAAGTTTATATCATCATCAAGGAAAGGTCAATTCACTCTTTGGAATGTGCCACACGTACTCGGGGGCATTCCCCTGGAACAGCTACTTAGGGCAGACCCCCGGAACAGTTACTCAGGGCAGACCCCCGGTGTTGCTTGGGGATATTGAATCCTCCTATGTCCCCAAGTTTTCTTCGTGTTGTGTGAGACTCTAATATGTAGTGTTTTTATCTCTCTAGGTGTCTGTACTATATGTGGCTGTTCCAACACCGAGTGGCCCAATTTAACAAAGTCCTTCAGAGCCGGCTTACAACTAAACTCGGCTGTTTTGGGTCTATCAGGGTGTAAAAGTTCAATTTACGAGGTCTTGATGTTCAGCCTGGCCTCCTAGTTCCTGCCTGGTTCCTGGGCAGGTGCACACTGAACCGTGTGGATCCCCTGGCATTGACACGCACTGCTTGTGATGTGCATTCAGCGACACCACACGGGTCCGTACTGACCAGGGCTGTCTGGTCTTGCCTCCTTTGGAATCTGTTGAGAAAACCTAAACCACAAACTTTCGACTTGTTAGACTACAACAGGGCCTTCTTGGTTTAACCCAATTCACTCATCTGAGAGAAGGCCCAAACGTGGGTAAATCCATGTGAGTTAAATTACTCTACTGTCTATCCATAAACCCACTCACAATGGTGCTGATAAGTCAGATTCTAAAACGTAAGCCAATTTCTCCAATGTTATATTAAAATTTGTACCCGGAAATGTGCAATAAAACAAAAATAGAGTTCCATCCTCACCCCCTCAGCTGGAGCATTTCCAGGAACCACCTATAATAAGCAGAATCATATCCACAGCAAACAACCCCAATAAATTATAAATCAGTAGTACAAAGAATGAATCATGCATGTTAGTTGGGTTTGGGAGAGACTTAATCTTCATTAGGGTTAATTATGAGTAGTTTGAGGCGGTTCATACTTACAAAAATACTGTACCTTTTCACTCAGCTTATAGCAGAAATTACACACATAAAAGTAACATAGCATGCGGCGGCAGAGCATAATTCACAAAACATTGTACACCTGTGGTTCTATACACCTTCTTCCTGAGTCAATAAGTCACATGTCGTCCAGTCAAGTCAATTGCGTATAAATCTACAGAACCACCATATTCCTAAACACCCTATGATCAGGTCCACTTCAGGTTTGAGTGGTTTGAGCCTGCAGGCCAGAAAACATTTCCAAGAGGCGTCCCCCATCCTAGAGATCTGCTTCACACACAGTTCACAGAGGAAAAAACAGTGTTGTTAATTGCTCATTTAAACCTTTAAGACGCCTCATGCTGTATGAGTGGCGATTTCGTTCATTCCAAATCTAAAGCCTCTGTATAACTAATGAACTAACCTTTTCCTAAGTTGTCTTCCTATTTAGGAATATGCTTGCACCAATACTCTTTCCACCATGACATGATTAAAGAAAATAAACGTTCAAGACAGATGCCGCCTCAATATTGACGCAAGTGGATTTTGTTTATAACGCCAATTTATCAGTTATCCTTATTATGCTTTGTATACTAAAATGTATTTACCATCTTTTAGTTAATTAGTTATTTCTAGGAACATTTTTCAACCTAGTTGTTTTTAGGAAACATTTACAATCTAGTTATTTCTAGGGACCAATTTCAACCTCTCTATTTTTAGGAACATCTGTCAACCTCTCCCCCTTATGAAACAAAACTCTACCTTGTTTCAATTCTGTAGTCTGCACGCCAAAGTTATTTGGTTGTTAAATTGGAAATTGTGTCTAAATTTACCATCTTTTAACAGTGTCAGGATCCCAGAAAAAATGTTTCCTAAACCCAGCCTATTGCCACCTCTAAATTGGTTTTCACAACCATATAGCTAACTGTAATCTACAATATCATCACATTTTCTTTAAAGTTATAATCATTTACCAAAATGTACCCCTTGTGATACATCAGAGTCCCAACATGCACTCCGCCAAGGATAACTGTTGCCCTCTCTTCAGTTCTATAAAACATTGTATGAATGTTTGTGGAAACACAAATTTTGACCTGCAAAAACAAAAATATAAAAGTTAACTCGTTTTGGGGTCAGGAGCTAGGATCATTTCCCTTGCTTTCTTTAAGCTTCACCACAGAGTTACAGGAACCAGAAAAAGCAAGTCGTCAGATCCACCTGAGCACAGTATAACTAAGAATCATGAGGCCCGCGCTGGCAGGCCCTAAATGTGCATATGTGTTTCATTTAAAAATTTATCATAGCAACTGTAGTTTTGATCCCTGATACCAAGGTCATTGACAGATCCTCACAGATCAATATGGGGTGCGGCCTTTGCTGGACTGCTGGTATGGGTGACTTCAGGACCCGTTCTCTTGTTTGTTTGGAGAACGTGGTCAGCCTTCTCTTGTTCCAGCATCAGTGAGACGTTACGTGCTGATTCTCGTCAGGATCCCCCAAATCCGGACCGTATATACTGGCCAATTGTGTCTGATGACCATGTTTTGACAGTTCTTTGACAAAGTCTTTGTCTCTGCTTGGCTGAAAGTCTTGTGGACAGTCTTTTGCTTTTTGATGACAGTCCAATGCACTGCCCTCTTTTTAGTGCCTTTAGTGTTTTCAGTTGTTCTTGTATAAGCCCCTCGAAAGTTCTTTGAGTAGGTCTGCATATGAGTCCAGCCATGTTGTTGTTGTTCTCAGTGAAGTCACAGTGAGCCAGTTCTGGACACACCTTCATATTAAATCTGATCTGATCCGATCAATAACCACAATAGCTGAGAGTCAGAAGTCAGATGCTGCATGTGTTTTGGATATAGTCCTTCCCTATGTTTAACTACCATATGTTCTGCAAAAATGTGGTGGGATCCATCAGACTCACTCTTCCCGTTCCACGCACTCTGTCCAGTGAGGCTATTTCAAAAAGAGTGAAAAAATAGAACATGTAAAATCATTCACAGATCAGGATCAAAGTACTCGTCTGTTAACAAGCTTTTATTGTGGATCCTTTGACAGAGGCATCTTTTTAATCTGATCTGCACAACAGATCCAAAACATTAGTTTACCTAAAAGTGAAATCATCAGTTTAACCTGAAACCAAAAAATATTGTAGCCCACTTTTATCTCAGAAAATACTGTATCATGTACAGTATTGTTTTCCAATACCACATTCCTAGTATATTTGAGAATTAGCCAATTCCTTGAGCCCTCTAAGATCTGCCCTCGCTTCGGAATTATTTATGTATTATGTATAATTTTCATGTCTAAACGGCACCGCAGGATGCCCTTCTAAATTGTCAATTTGAAATTGTTAAGCTCAGTGGCTCATTTATTCAAAGTCAAAATATGGGCTCGTTCATTTTGGCCTGTTGTTCCAGGTATAGAACTATTAGTCGATAAATTGCGATACACTTTATGTCCTCAATAGAAAAATATCGATTAAAATAAAGGTGTGTTTATACAGGACCTGTTTGTGAGGGCTACTCCCTGTTTATTATTCTTCAAACCCCAATCTGTCCTCTTGTTGCTTTTAATGTCCATAATTCATACAAGCCAATATCAAACTTAACTTCCATTGTGCTACGTGTTAATACCTCCTATGTGTGCCTAGTTAATTAAATGTTTGTGTTGTACACGTTTCAGGGGAGAGAGGTTGTCAGCCCCTCCTGTTCTCTTCTTTTATTCATCTGACTCCAAACAGTTATTAAAATCTGTACCTGCATCCTTTTACTTTTATTAAATGTTTCAGAACGAATAACCCAACTGGATGACTAAATTAAATTACAAATAAAAGTGACTCCGACCTGTTTTTGGTTTCTCTAGAAATTATTACGCTTCTGTCTGCAGTACCTTTTTTCGTCCATTAGGGGTCCCCCTAATACTCGGGCTGTACAGTAAACGACTGTGTGTTTGCGTCCCTCCTTCCGGTCAACGCTCACAAGACGTGTACATTCACTGGAGTTATTCACAAAAGTATGTCTTCCAAATCGGTAATCAAATTTCTCTGCTTCTTATATATGAGAAAATACAAGTATGATATGTTCGGTTCCATATCCTGATGGCCTATTCACAAATTATAAGGACAACGCCTCGTGAACCACGTCGGACCTAATGGCTCGTTAGCTTTGCTGTTAGCTGCTAAGTTCGTCTACAAAAACTAAATTTGGATTATTTAAAGTCAATATCGTTTCTCTACACGACGCGCCACTCTGTATATTTCGTTAAACGAATCCGATGTGAGCTGTCTACCTTTACAAAACCGTAAAATGTCCGCTGATGGACAGCCTATGCTATTCTTTTTTTATTTTTTTATTTTTCCATTAATAGATGGCCTCCCTTCACACCTTATAGCCATCCTCTCACTCCAATATTATTATTATTTTTTTAAGAGAGAAAGAAAGAAAAGAGAAAGTAAGACAACAAATCAACAATTATCAACCAAAAGAGCACAAGGCAAACACACCCAACCTCCGTCCACAATCCTGCAAAGCACATGACAGAACACAACAATGGAACATACATGCATAAAGACTAATAATATTCATGAGCTTGCAGTAGAATTCTATAAATACACATACCCATATCTACAAATATATATATAGTATACATACATATACTTTTATATTCATTTATATACCCATCTACATATCTGCATATATCTATATATAATCCCTGCATCCATTTGTGTGTGGTTGTGAGCATGCATAAGTGTATAAGGTTCCTCCAATAGAACATTTAGTAGCGACTGTGAAGCATCAGAGATCCGTCCCCCCATAGCCCGAGGCAGACGAAGGGGCGATCAAAGCCCAAGACCCCAGGGAGGACCCCGAGCCCAGAGTCCCCAGGACCACCCGAACAGGACGAGCCACTAGCCCACTCCCCAGATCCTACCAAGGGGAAGAACCGGACAAACCCCTACCAGCGACCACATACAATGACCCCCCGGGGTCGCCCGCAACAAATTCACAGGCCCCCGCCGGAGCCCGTTGCACCGACGTAGCCCCAGGGCCGGTCACCGAGGCCCAGGCACCGGGGACGCCCACCCCTCAGGCAGACCCGACCGGACCAGAGGG
>JBBPBX010049913.1:0-24141 GCA_038048925.1 Garcialebias charrua | reverse complement strand
GGCTTTATAAACCCCACACTCTTGCAATGTTCTAAACTTTTAAACCTATGTAATTTTAACAACATATGTACATGGACTGCACAGTAGCTACAGCAAAATGTTTCATGTGAACTCACCAGCCTTGGTCCGGTTCTGATCGGCTTTCTGCAGCTGCTTGAGAGGTTTCCTCGGCCGGCAAGCAGCACTCAGATTGACCAACGAGGCTGGAAGCAGTCCTGGTTCAATTCCTGGTCAGTTTTGTATGGCTCTCCGCATTCACTGAGCACCAAAGTCACTATGAACAAGGACCAAACTTTTTAGTCAGGTTCGGATCGGATCAAAACGTACCCTCCATGTCAGCAGAAAGCAGCAGCCGGAAGCAGTTTTGACTTCTGGGTAGTGTAGTTCTTTGACTGGTGTCACAGTGTAGGCTTATTGAAAGAAAACAAAACGATGGTGCTTGTCTGAAGTTTTTTGTTTGATAGCTTTTTATTCTGCACCGTCCCAATCACGTGAGTTATATTAAAGATGACACTCATTGAAAAACGGCAAAAGAGCAAGTCTGCAAAAGTCGAACACTGAAGTTGCGAGAGACTACTGTATATATACTGTATGTGTGGTTTACTGTATATACTGTATACAGTACATATGTGTATGTACTGTATATCTACTGTATATGGATTATATGTGTATGTGTGGGGAGGGGGTGTACGTGTGTGTATAATACTGTATTTATGTGTATACCATGTGTATAATACTGTATTTATGTGTATATGTGCATATATTTGTATTTATATATGTGTACCCACCCTTGACATGTATGGATACATGCATTGGAGTTGACTTGGTCACACCATCTGGTGCATTGTTTGCCTTACATCTGGGACTTTCAAGGTTTTCCACAATACATGTAATGTCATCCCTGATCAGCACGGGTTCTCCCAGGATTCGGCACTCGACTCGGATTAGCAAAAGAAAAAAAAAAAAAGAAGAAAAATACAGTTTTTACTTAGTATAGTTCCCACTTGAATATTATGCACCTTAACATTACGGTTTACTTGCATTTCCTGTTAAATTCCAGTCCAGAAAAACACTCATCCTCATCTCTAAATTCGAATCTCTCACCAAAGGAGAACATTGGTGTACTGGTTGTTTTTAAAGACATTTTATTGCATAATCCTGACTAGATATTCTGTGGAGAGTTAATGGGGACATTACTCCTAGCATGTGGTTTTGTCCTGGAAAAATATCACATTTTTATTTAGCTGAGCGCAATCTTCCCAATGTCCCAGCAACATCTGGAAGCTGAAATTAGAGCTCTCTTCAGGCACAAGGTTCACAGCACACAATCTGCTGTTGGGTCTGATTTGTAACACTCTCAACAGCAATCAAAGTTCAGCATTTTCCTTTTTGCATGTATGTGTGTGTATATGTGTGTGTGTGGGGGGGACTTTATTTTAATGAAACATTTAGATTTTTTGATAAAACAAACACTACAAAAGAGGGGTTAGATCACATCCGTACTGCACTGGAGTTCAGCATCAAGACAGTTTCACACAACTTACACTGATCCCATTAATGAATGAAAATATCTACATGGTGTGATTAACAGGGTGTGTGACATGATGTTGGAACTTACATAAAATTGCACAACATATATACAGTATGTTGAATCATTCAACTTTGTTCGTTTTTACAAGCAAAATGATAAATCAATTAAAATTTGATTTAAAAGTGATTTTAAACTTTGCGCCGTGTTTCGTCACGGGAAATCCGGGAACTTCCGCATACCACGTCTGTGACTTAGTCATAGGAATGTCTGCTCGAATGCACATTGTAAATAACAATGGCGGAGAATATAGAATCAGACGAATTTAGCAATTTAAGTGAAGATTAGAGCGATTAGTCTTCAGTTTGGGAAGCCAAAGTTATTTCGGGTGATGAACAAGAAACGGCTGGCTCTACTTTTGGTCTTCAGCCGTTTTTATTCGAGCTTTTACGTTCAGGAAGCGAGGGTGAACCGGAAATTTCAGAGGAGGAAGGATCAGAGGGTGAAGAAGTGATGGAACCCGATCTAACTCGTTTACAGAGCAGTGAATGGTAATGTGTTATTTAATGTAGCTAATAATTATTCAACATTAATTATAGTTTAAAAAATGACTCAGGATCGTGACGAGCGCCTACAAAGGAGGAAGTGGCAGCAAGTACAACCTGGCGGTGGAGGAGGACTGCATGTACGGCGACCCCATCATCCCTAAAGAGCACCTTTAGATGATAAATCAGGTTTAAGAAGGTTGACTCGGGTCAGAAAGACTTCTTCAACTGAAGAAGTTTTTTGGAAAAAAGACAAAACGTTTCAACAAAGAAGAATGTTCCAGAGGACCTGACTCAACCATGTTGCATTTATGTACCTGGACAAGTCTGTTTCTGTCCTGTCTTCCAATAGAACAATGAATGGTAGCTTTTTATAATCTGTTTTAAAGGGAATATGTTTGGTTTCTTTCAGAATTATCTTTTAATTTCATGAAAATGGCAGGCTGTCCAACAGCTCAGAATGTTTTTATGTTTTATCCGTGGGAGGGGGGCTTTTGTATTCAGACAAGTTTTTAATTTGTAAATGATCTAAATGGTTTAAGCGGGTTCACCCTCGCTTCCTGAACGTAAAAGCTCAAATAAATACGGCGGAAGACCAAAATTAGAACCATCTAAATCATATCATGTTGATACTGATCTGTTTTCTTGTTGCTGTGTTCATCTGTGACCATCTGCTCATACAGACTCATGTTCGTGCTGCTGTTTGTAATGATGTTTTTCTATTACATTAGCGCTTAGTGTATTTCTAGTTGATGTTTTTCTTATTATATCCTAGATGTTATTACTGTTTTTCTCTTACATTTTGTTGTTTGATGTAACTGGGACCCCGTGTACATAATCTTGTTTCATCACATGTATCACATGCGGTGCAAATGACAATAAAGACTCTCTGACTCTGACTCTGAAACCTGGTCAGCTAAACCAAAGGACTGACAATGTTTTCAGTGCAGTGTGAGCTGCAGATGTTGCACTGCTGTTAAAGTGAAAACAAAATTCATGTGCCTTAAATACACGAAGCACTTGATGTCCAGCTTAGATGAATGACATTGTTTACGTTGAACAAACTGCACACATTTAAGCTAAAAAGATTTTCTTGATTTCAAACTATGAGAATAAACATTTTGTGATGCATCTTTTGAGTGTTGTTTCTGTTTTAAGGCTAAAAACTAAAAAAAAAGTTTTATGGTGACATGGTTATAAAAAATGTAGACCAGCTTCCTTTTGACTCATTCAGCTTTTCTTAAAATCTTATTGAAGTTGCAGATGGTGCCACAATTAATGCTTATATTTTTTTAACAAATTTTTATTTGTGTATTTTTATCCAGCAACAATTAAGCATTCAATAATTTTGTTGTTGTATATTTACATTTATTTACAACAAAAACAAGTTTAGCTGCATCTTCATCCGTTTGTTTTCATCCGTCCTGTTTGGTCCAAAAAATGCAGCTGAGACGTGTCCAACAAAAAAGTCCATCACCAAACAGTTGGTTAAAACGACAAAATGAAGCTCTGATTATCACAGATCCTGTTTCTCTTTGATCCTCAAGAAAACGTCTCCACGTCAGTTAATCATGATGAAGTTTGACTTGCAATGAGCTGGGAAACAAACAAAAAAAAAACAATCTGGGCTTAAACACAACCATTACTGTTCTCTGTGTTTGTGAGGAAACTGATAATTAATTGTGCCAATCCAGACTCCTGCACATCTGGATATATTTTACTCACCGATGAACTCTGCTAGAGGGGTCGTGTTCTCCCTCTGTGCGGATCGTTCCTGCGATGCTTTCGTTCTCCAGGATGGGCAAGAAGAGTTGAACGAAGTCTGACGTGTAGGGAGGTGTGATCACATCCAACACCTTAAAGAACAGCTGGAGGACCTGCGGGTGCAGCAGTTGGTGACACGTGCAGATCTGTGTGGAGAGTTTCATTTTCAAATGTTTGAGCTGACACTTTTAAGATTAATTTTAATCACTTTTTCATCTGCTAATGCTGTTATACCTACTCCAGTAGGGCTAAATGAACAGGCGTGTGGTCTGTCTGGAGCTGGAAGTAGCGCGGTTCTGACACGGTCCAGTCCACCCACTTTAAAACTCCCATAGCAACCATTGGGAACCTGAACACACATTAGTCAGCAAACGGAAAGCAGTGAAGATGTTCTTATGTCTTATGTTTTTAATAATAAATTTACATTTACATTTAGACAGAATTTGACAGAAATTTCATTTTTGATGTGATGATTGACATGTAAAATACATGTATTTTAATATATAGTGAACATTCAGTGCAGCTAAACTTGCACATTACATAATTGGAAATATGAATGATGTTTTTCAGAACATATGTTAGAATAGACATATGAAATAAAACAGATACTTCAAAGGGACTCATTTTTTTAAACTATAATTAATGTTGAATAATTATTAGATACATTAAATAACACATTACCATTCACTGCTCTGTAAACGAGTTAGATCGGGTTCCATCACTTCTTAACCCTCTGATCCTTCCTCCTCTGAAATTTTGGGTTCACCCTCGCTTCCTGAACGTAAAAGCTCAAATAAATATGGCTGAAGACCAAAATTAGAACCAGCTGTTTCTTGTTCATCACCCGAAATAACTGAAGACAAATCGCTCTAATCTTCACTTAAATTGCTAAATTCATCTGGTTCTATATTCTCCGCCATTGTTATTTACAATGTGCGTTTGAGCAGACATTCCTATGACTACGTCACAGACGTCGTATGCGGAAGTTCCCGGATTTCCCGTGACGAAACACGGCGCAAAGTTTAAAATCACTTTTAAATTAAATTTTAATTGATTTATCATTTTGCTTGTAAAAAGGAACATAGTTGAATGATACAACATATATATGTTGTGCAATTTTATGCATAGTTCCAACATCATGTCACACACCCTTTAATGATATGGAAGGTTTAACGATTTCACTATTCCACAATAAATTGCCTTTCTTTCAAATTACTTTTTTTAATTTTCAACTTCTATGCTATGTTCTTTCCTTTTAAAAACCCCAGCTACACTAGTCCAGCTAGTTTCAGTTGTATTTATTAGGATTTTGATAAGAAAAACTATAATTTTTAATAAGGCTTTCTACTTTTACTTTATTCACTAGAAACCAAATGGACAATGTAGCATGTTTTTTTTTTTGCCGTTTGTTGTTCCTTTTCCTTGATCCTGATTCTTTATCTTCATTCTGTTGCCATCAAGCTTTAATCTTGTTCTGTACAGAGAGGAGACTGTAAATAAAATAAAATAAATAAATACTGTAGCTGCAATTGTTTCTGGAGATTTTTTTAGGCAACCTAATGTTCTGTTTTTGTATTTTCATATGTCGTTCATGTGGACATTTGGCATTGCATGTTTTAGGGTTTTGTTTTTAATGAATGAGAAGAACAGCAGTTTAAAAAATATCTGGATTAGTGTAAACAAGGCCATGTTTAAGTAATTGATATGTTTTTGTCCTCTGTTGCAGAGGTTATCATATCAAATTCCAAGATGGCTGGCACCATACATGTCCGTTTGTTTATGACCATGATAACTTTAAAAAATAAGGGAGGTACCAACATCCATGTTGGTGTACATCTTCGCATGAAAAATTCCTTTAAAAAATGGTGTTTCCTTGTCAATCTCAAAGATGGCTGCCACCATATATGTATGTTATACAGTGTAAGCCTTGTGAGCTGGACAACTTGAAAAATAAGCAACATGCCAACTTTCATGCTATGCCATGACAAAATCTAAGGAAACAATTTTTTCTAGTTTTTATATTGCTCCAAAGTATAGTTTCCTCAAATTACTGGATTAAAAAAAAAACTCTGTGACGACTTCCATTTTGGTGTCTGGCTGCATCTAGGCATAAGAATGGTCACTATGAAAAATTGGGTTGCCACATAACAATTCAAGATGACCATACTATAGAACTTTTTTATATACAGGTGGTCCCCGAGTTACGACGCAGTTCCGTTCCTACGCCCGTTCGTAAGTCGAAAATCCACATAAGTCGGAAAATACGTCCAAACGGCACCTCATACATACAGTACTGTATTTTTACCAAGCACTTAGCATATCCTAACACATTACCCTACATAATTATCAAAAAACACATACATTCGGAGCCATAATGAAGGGAAAAAATAGTTAATTTCTTACTGGGAGCTGGTGAGCTCTGCAGCTTCCTGCAGCTTCACGCGGTCCACAGCGTTTACAGCAACGTCTGTTAGCATGTTAGCTTGTTGCTCAGCTGTAGCCTCTCTGCCTCGTAAACCTCAGCTCAAAACAATAAGGTCTCCTGTATTTCCACGTGCGGTCCAGAGTTTTACAGTAAGGTCTGCTCCGGTCTGCCTGTTGAAACAATGAGGTCTCCCGCTCCTGTAAGTTTCCACTGAGCGCGTCAAGCATCCCCCCCCCTACGAAAACTGCCAGAAACTGCGTAAATCAGCTTCAAAATAATAATAATAATAATAATAATAAATTTTAATAGCCATTTAAAACAACCACAGCTGCAACAAAGTGCTGTACACATAAACAGTTAAGGCCCCCTCATAGCTCTGCGTTCCGCCGTCCGCCGTCCGTCCGCCGTCCGTCCGCCGTCCGTGCGCAGAGGCACAAGTGTACCATGTACGCGCCAAGCTCAAATTTTACGACCGTGAACGCAAACGCGTTGTCACACAATAAACTGCCCGGCGCCGGACTGCTTTGTATGTGACACATCCCTGATCTGGCCTTTTCTTTTGTTTTGTTTTTGCCAAAAGTCAAGTGATCGCTTCCTCCTCCGCTGACTCCATCACTGAAATGATGAGAAATGAATGAATTTGTCACAAGCGAATTAAACTTGGGTCCAACGTGGCTGCGCGAGGTTCTGCAGATTTCCTGGTGGGCTGCAGGACCAGCGCTCCCTGTTTTTTTATTTGTTGAACTTTTTAATAAGATATAAACACAGAACACCGCTGCGGCTGAAGCTGTGTGAAGTGCCGGCTCACCTTTTTTTTTTCTCCCCCCGGCCTTTCAATCTATTCAGTAGACGTGTCAGCAAATGACCAATCAGCGAACGCTCTGCGCTGTGGCTGCTCAAATAACGTCAAGAATTTGGAGCGAAAACGCGAGAACGAACGCAGAGCTGTGCGGGTGAACGCGCACGCACAGAACGCACACAAGGAGCTGCGTTTGGCCGAACGCAGAGCTATGGGGGAGCCTTAAAACACATAAAATGAGATTTTTCAATTTTTCAAATTTCAAATTTTTTTTTATGAGATACGTGACGTAACCCCGAAACGTTGTAAGTTGAGGCCGCCGTAAGTCGAGGACTATATATATATATATCATTGTACTAAATATACAGAGATTCAACCACTACTACTATCCCAAACTCCTATTTTAAAGTTCGTAAACCAGAGACATGGACCTTCTAGAGTTGCGCCTCTCGGGGTGGCTGCATGTTGCAGTAGCTCTGTTACATTCATTCTGAGTTATTTCTTTTGAAAACTTCAATTCCTCTTTTTTCTGGATGTAAATCGCTTTTTTAAAAATGATTATTTACTCAGATATCGGATGTCGTGCCGCTGGAAGTATTTTTACATAAACTTTTTTACTTTTGGGCCTTTGTTATGATGCGTAACCATGGCAACAAGGTGTTGTTGTTGTTTTTTGTTTTACAACTAGGGGCAGTTGAAAATAACAAAGCTCAACTACAGCCCCAAATCCCAAAAGAGTTGAAAAGGAGGTGCTGTGGACAAATTCCTGTCAACCTGGAGGTGGTGCACAAGTACCTGACTGCCAAGATCCTGGAACTGCTGGGAAACTTGGCTCGTGACCATGGGAGTACTGGGATCATACCCTGGCACCTTCTGTTTTCTGTCTGTGATGATGAGGAGCTCGGCAGACTGCTGAGAGACGTGACCATTGCTCAGGGAGGAATTCTGCCCAGTATTCAGGCAGTTCTGCTCCCCAGGTGGACCGAGAGGCCTGCCGGATCTGACAATAAGCTGGATCCGGGTGGACGGATCAATATCTGTGGCCAGATTCTTCGAATTTGCTGCAGGAGATTTCTGCCCACAGCATCTACAACAAGAATAAAACCAGGATGATGAGCTACAACAACACCTAATTTCCCTTTGGGATTAATAAAGTATTGTTGAATTGAAATGAATTGAATATCAGCAACTTCAAGGGGGGAAAAAAAGAATATCAGCAACTTTTTGTAGTTAAAGTGCTTGATCCTTTCTTACAGCTTCATTGCACCCATCCAATGCGTCTTTCTGCTCTCTGGTCTTTAACCAGTCAACAGATATTAAAATGCAGCTCTGTCAGTTAAGGAGATTTTCTGACTTTTAACTTTTTCGTCTCTTTTGTTGCATGCCATTGACAGGGGCCTGCACATATTTTTTCTGACCTTAATTGGGTTGGTAAGAACATGGTAGAATCAGCGTGTGCACTTTTTTCTTGCCGTTGGCTCAAAAGAAGGTGGAAGTGATCACGAGCAGCAGGGAAGAAACATATTTCTGAATGTAGAGAAAAATCTTTACTACAAGGAAGAGAGCTTCATCCAAACTGAAGTAATGGCCTCTTAGGGTGATCAAGGCTCACCGAGCTTTTAATCATTCAAAACATGGCAGTCCTACAGAGAAAAAGTTATCTCACTATCTCCTGGTGGATAATATACAGCCTAACATGCAACACATTAAGCACCCCCGCTGTCTTTATTCATTACTGTACATTGCAGTGTTGCTTAGCTCAAGGCTCCCTCAAACGGTGTTTCTATCAGCCATATGGTCAAGTTGAGTGTTTCCCCTGCTCTCACTGCTTGATTTGAGAAATGCATCCAGCATTATGTGATAGCTGATAACCATTTCAAAAGCAGCACTATGGATCAATCATGCTTTTGGCTTGTGTTGCTGTGAGTGACATAAGGACTGTTCCACTGAGAGAATAAAGATATTTCAGTCAGCAAATTCAGGAAGCAACCATCCGAGCGTCTTAAAAGATATCAAAAGGAGGAAGTCTTTTGCAACAGGATGAAGATCCTGAACACAGTTCAGATCATCAATGTACAGTCGACAAAAGGACAAGCTCAAGAAGAACAAGGTGATGGTTTTACCATCATCCTTGATCCCACTGGACTAGCGCATACAAGGCAGAACAAAAAACTACAAAAGCACTTGTACGCAAAGAGTGACTTTGAATTCTCCCAACCTGCAATGGAAAGGCCTTAATATTATTATAAAAATCATGAACATGAAACTGACTACAGGATTTTACTCTAAAAGGACCACGTAGTAAAATTTTCTGTTTAAATTATTTAAGAATGTTTTTTGGAAATGGATTATTCTTTTAATCATACCTGTATCAGTTTACAAAAAGAGAAAATTTAATTCAGCATGTCTAAACTTGTAGGCCAGTGTATTCTGATAACTTTGATTTTTTTTTTCTAAAGAGGATATGTTTAAAGAATTGTGGTTATGTTTGATGGGTTTGATCAAAGTCAAAAGTCAAAGTCAACTTTATTGTCAGAACTGCAATATGTACAGGACATACACAGGATTGAAATTGCATTTCTCTCAGTCCCTCGGTGCAACAGTAACCATTTAAACACTAAAACACTGAAACATTTAATAAACATAAGCATAAAATAGTAAAAGTGTAACACTGTCCTGAGTTTTTGCATAGTAGTATAAAAGTATGAAAATTTACACCAACACTAAAACACTAAACATTTAATGAACATAAGCATAAAATGAAATAATAAAAGTGTAATACTGTCCTGAGTTTTTGCATAGTAGTATAAAAAAGTATAAAAAGTATATCTATAAAATAAACTGAAGGTTCTAGCATTGACATTTGCAAAGAGTGGCAAAGCAGCATATGAGTTAATGTACACAGTATATGTATGAGGTAGTTGATGTTGGTATAGAGGCAAAGTGGCATATGCAGTAAGGCACATTGGGCATCCTTAAATAAGGCTAGTCAGAGAATACTGTATATGTATCAGCAGTAGTGTAGATATAAAAGTAGTGTAAATGTAAACAGTAGTAATAAATGTAAACAGTAGTAATAAATGTAAACAGTATTAATAAATGTAAACAGTGAATGTAAACAGTAGTATGACTATAGGCAGTAATGTAATACAAACATTAGTGCAAATATGAGAAGTAGTGCAAACTGAATGAGCACATGACCGAGAGTTTAGTGAATAACCCGTTTGATGACACAGGGTCCAGTGTTAAAAACTTTGTGTTGAGTGGTAATGTGTGAGAAAGTTTTTGTGTTAAGGCAGTTCAAATGGGAGGGGAGGCAGAGCAGGCAGAGTGTTTAGCATTCTGACTGCCTGATGAACAGAGCTGTCTCTCAGTCTGCTGGTTCGAGCCTGGAGACTCCTCAGTCTCCTCCCTGATGGCAGCAGTCTGAAGCAGCTGTGTAGTGGGTGTGTGGGATCACCTGCCATGCAGTGGGCTTTCCGAGTGAGGCGTTTGCTGTGTAAGTCCTGCAGTGAGGGGAAGGAGGTGCCGATCTTCTCAGCTGCTCTCACGATGCGCTGGAGGCTCTTGCGGCAGGATGCAGTACATGCACCAAACCACACAGTGATGCAGCTGGTCAGGACACTTTCTATGGCACCTCTGTAGAAGGTGCACTCTGATGATGATATGCATGCAATTTATTTAGCTCCCATTTGCTCCTTTTTTTCTGTTGTCAGTCCCAGCAATCTTAAAACATTAGTCAGGTCATTATTGAAATGACATTTTTATTTTGCAAAAGAAAGCTGTAAGAATTATAATGTGGAAACGTTATTGTCATCCTTCTGGTACTTTGTTTTGTCAATTGAATATACTTACGTTTTATGATTTCGTTGATTATACTGTAATATTCTTTTACTTATGTATAAGGCTCAGAATTTCTCACTACCGTCTAACATTCAAAACCTATTTTGTGAAAAGGATTAGTTGCTATAATTTAAAGGGAAAAGAAATGTTTGTTAAACCTCAGTATAGAACCAGTTTAAAGGGTAAATCTACTATGATAAGAGGAATTGATCTTTGGAATGGTCTAGAGGACAATGTAAAAAATGCGAAGTCCATACAAATATTTAAGAAAATGATTAAAACAATTTTGTTGAATAGTTATTTTTAATTTGATTCTAATGTAACAAATTATAATAGGTATTTTGATGAGACTATATACTTATGATGAGACTGTATACTTTTGTATTACAATAAGTATATTAATGCTTGAATTGATAGTTTGAATTGATTGTTTAAAAATGAGCAGATATGATAAATGTTTTCTTCTTCTGCTTCCTTTCATTTTGTTTTTTTGTTTATTTTCTTTCTAGAAAATTGTCATTGCTTTTAATATGAAATTAATAAAATTATACAATACAATACAATACATTCTGTCAAATAAGTATCTGTACTTAGTATCTTATCATCTGTGACATTAAACACCAAGCACAGAGTCTAAATATATATCACAAAGTCTTCTTCCAGGCTACATTAATGGTTAGCCAAACAAGGGCCCGTTCCTAACCTTTGGAAGGTCTCGTGAAAAAAATAAAAAAATCAGATACACATTTATTTTTGTCCTCACTTATATTCATCAATTTTTTTTTGTGCTTTCTGTAAACTTGATTGCTCCCAACAAAGCCTTAAACTATTCCTAAATTTATTTGGTCAGAATTTTTCAAATGTTCCTTTAAGCTAACAGTAACATTACTGCCCTCTAGGGTTCCCCAGGGAGGGGGATCCATCCTGGGATCCGTCATGGGGAGATCCCTTTATAAATGCTTTATTTGGCCACATATTTATCACATCTTAAAATAAATATTTAAATTTTCCTCTTTCTCTATACTTTTGATTTTTATGTTAGCTCACTCGATGATGCTTTGCTTTTCATTTTTTGCCTTTCGCCTCCATCCAGTCACTCATTCATCCATTATCTTAACCTGATTCTTCCTTTTCAGGTTGTGGGGGGTCACTGCTGCCCATGTCCAGCTTTCACTGTGCGAGAGGCGGGGTACACCCAGGATGGCTCTCCAGTCCATCATGGGCCACATAGAGAGAAATAAGACAAACAACCACTCACTCTCTCACTCACACTAAGGACAGTTTAGAGTTACCAGTCAGTCTAACATGCATGTTTTTGGTTTGTGGGAGGAAACCGGAGTACCTGTAGAAAACCAACGCATGCACAGAGAGAACATGCAAACTCCACCCAGAAGGGTCCCGGGACAGGATTTGAACGGTCAACCTTCTTGCTGAGAGGCAACAGCTATATCAGCTGATCCACTGCGTCGCCCACGTCTTGTCTGAAATATGTGTTTTTAGTTTGGTTGTAGAACACACTTGCATGTTGCACGAGTAAACATTTAGTGCAACATATCTGTTCTATATGTCATAAGGTTGAAGAATCAGATGCTCTGTGGCTCAGAATGGCTGATTCCTGTTGGCTTGACTGAAATCAGGGCATCAGTAGTGGATAGACAGGTCTGCAACAGCTGTTAATATATCCAGTTCACCAAGACCAAAAAATGAAGCAGAAACTGACGTTAAAAAAAAGAGTGGAAAAAAATCAAAACAAGTGATTAAAACAAACCCCCATATTGAACTAGTGAGCAACACATTTAAGTTGGTCCAACAACTTGTGTTCAGTTGACTGAATGGTTTCCCCAAAACTCTGAACATACATTTTTTTATTGTCAAGAAATCTTTTCAGGGTGTATTAACGAGGAAAAATTCCCCAAAATGTGGGGAAACATTGGTGTTTTTAGCAGTTAAGTAAGGTGTACAGTCTGTTTCTCCCCCAAGGAACACTTATTGTCATAAACTTAAAGGACCTTCCAAGAGTTAAATTATGTTTCAGTCTTACAAAACTTTTTTTTTTAAATATGCCATACCTGTGTGAAAGATTGCTGCATTAGCTAAAATAAAATTTCTACATATTTCTGTGTAAGGTTTTTGCAAATATTTTTTTTTAATGAGAAAAACAATAAAATGGGTCCTCGTTATAGGTTCACAAATAGCATAGCCTGAACAAAAGTCTTTGTTTTCTTCATACTCTGTGCACCATGACTAATGTCGCAGCTGATAAGGTACTAACTATTGATTGCTGTTTCACTTCAAATGACAAGACTATTCCCTTAACATAAGGCTGGAGATCTCCATGGCCACATTTTTACTCTTTTGATTGACAGCTGTCTGCATGCTCATCCAGAAGTCCGTGTTAAAAAAAACACTAACCCAGGTCTGCAAAATACCACTGCACCTGCACACCATTTGCATCTGAGCTGTTTCTGTTCACAGAGTACAGGGTTAGTGACAAACAGCTGTCCTGGTGAAGTCCAAAATCTACTTCCTTTAATTTCCCTAAACTCTATAATGTTTCTTTTTGTGTTTTGAAAATGTACTTATTTTCACAGCAACTGGCTGTGCTGGATAAAAATATCCTCTATTCATCTTACTTACTCAAAGAAGCCACACTCGAGGACAGGAGAAGATCTTTAACCAGTTTTACTTGCAAGAGCAGACTTTCACAACAGGTTACACAGATGTATAGAAGTTTTACATGCATTGAGCCCAGTCACGAGAATCTGCCTGGGGCAGCGTGAGAGGATTATTTTTTATACACGTATCAGCTCTCGGCTCAGGCAGACACTGATGACCTCAGCCACACAGCACATGCACATGCAGGATCAAATCAGCTCCTCTCTGAGAGGAAAAGAACTCTGGTAACTCAAACCCATGGTTCATGAGCAATGAACATCCTCAGCCATCGTAGTTTAACAATGATCTATAAACCTTGACTAAAAATAACCTGACATACAGTATTGTTATTTAATGCCAGGAACAAGATTTTAATGAGAAGTTTCAATGTAAGCACAATTATTTTTCAACCTCTGTTATGAATATGACCTTTTTAGTCTCAAATAAGCTTTTCAAAACCAGTTGCATATGACGTTTGAAAGCCTTTTATTTTGGTTTTGCTTTTTTTTTTTAAACCAGAATGACCTACATTATCAGAGATAACACAAAGAGCCAGAACAATGTTATCAACAATGTTGCATTTAAAAACATTCACTTATTAAGGTCTTTATTCTCTCTTTTTAATTTAATTTTCTTGTTTTTTGTTTGTTTTTCAGAGCTGAGAAGTAGTTCGTGTGGAAACCCAGGAGTTCCTCCTAAAGGCATCCTGAATGGGACTCAGTTCAACATCGGTGACAAGATCCGCTATCGGTGTGTCACCGGCTACGTCCTGGATGGACATTCACTCCTCACCTGTGTGACCACTGCAGCTGGGGTGTCGGTGTGGGATTTCCCATTGCCAATCTGCAGAGGTGAATATGTTTTTAATCACAGTAATAAAAATAAAAAAAAACATGAATTTGCATGTGATTGTTTGTCTTGAGACAATTTTGATTCAAGATATACCGCCGATGAGAGTTCTTCACGTTATTTCACTCCAGTGCTCCCTTAAGCATTTTAAAATCATGGGGTTGTTGAGTTTACTTTGACTTCTTCTGATTAATTGCTGGATGTTAATTGTTTTTAAATGATTGACAGACTGATGGCTGTGCAATAGTCGGAAATATCTCCACTTCAGTGCTAAAGAGTGACACAACTCTTCATTAGAGCAATAAACATATTTGCAATCTGATGGGATGGAATGATCCTAATCATGTTAAAGAGGATGATTAGAGTTTCCATGGCTCAAAAGGTTAATTAAATATTTATCTCTGGGGAACATCTAGCTTGAATATGTTAATACTGTAAGCAGGAATGGCACATCTGGGAAGCTCTATGTGGTCGTAGAAAATATGGCATATTCTTGTGCCGGCTTTCAAATTGAAATTTCAGCTTCTAGTGCACCAGATAAGAAACAACAGCTGTTTGCTATTGGTGTCATATTCTGTAAGGTCCAAACTATTAATTACATAGGTTGTTTGAGAAAACATGACCAGGACCAATTTACGACTTGACGATTTTTCAAATTCGTCATCAGCATTGTCCTTTTGTGCCTTGATCTATTATTTAAACGTCCATTTCCCCATGTGGTTTTACTGTATGTTCATTCATTCATTCAACCTTATTTCGTCAGATTAATCTCATTGAGCCTCGAGGACTCGTTTACAAGAGCGACCTAATACAAACTAAAGAATGATGACGACAATAACAGTAGAAATGTCAACAATAGACAAACATAAGAGAGAAAAACAGATAAAAAAATGTTTAAAACAAAATATCAAAGTATCAAAACATTATAAGGTAGATGTAGAAAATAAGAAACAGGAACATATCTGCATTGGTTTTATGGTTTTATTGGTTTTATATGTGGAACTGAATCCTTTAAAAAGGCTGTGCATAATTTTATTGTCTAAAGTGCTTCTGCTCAGTCATCATGTACACGGAGGGTGATGCAGACACTACAGCACAGTGATCATTTCTTTCTGACAGCTGGTTGATGAATGACTGACTAGTGCTCTCCAAACCATGTAATTTATCTTTTCCTGTGTTTAAATGAGCCCCGTTGTTCGTAACTGACCTGTATAATCTGTTCTCACATCAGCAGGATGCCGTGGTGTAATTTAGGCACCAAGCAGCCCTTTTGAATACTGATCAAGCAACTCTCTACATACTTTCACACAGTTTAACTAAAAAAACTGACATCATCGTGATGACATCACAGTTGTATACTGTGATTTTGTTGGCTGGATGACTCCTGTCTTGTAATGCTCTTCAGCTAGACCAGAAACTTAAACACCAAATCTGACTGTGTGCCAGTTAGCATGCTTTAGATTTTTTATAATCACGTACACATAGTAATTAATTTTTCTTTTAAGTTTGCATAATAATAATAATAATAATAATAATAATAATAATAATAATAATAATAATAATAATAATAATATAATAATAATAATAATAATAAACAGCAGCTTGATATTTTTTTGGTGTCTGTATGTTATTTTTTTTAAATCCTGCATTCCTAAAATAGAAATGGCGATCCACTAACATTTAATTTTATTTATCTTGGAGAGATAGCCTGCTAACTTATATAAAAAAGTGCCCCATAAAGCTAGAACTGTAAATTACTCATCTTTAATAGATGAGAATTAAAATAACTCCCGGTTCCTTTTCAGTACCATATCTAGTCTGATGAAAAATCCTATCTCTATTGAGCCATGTAGCCCCACGTTATCCTTCATTTCTCCTTCCTGTCCTCTCAAACCCAGTCGGTCAAAGCGGATGTCCGCTTGTCCTGAGCCTGATTCTGCTGGAGGTTTCTTCCCCATGAGGGAGATTTTCTTGCTGGCTCCTTGGATAAATTACATAATTAACAAATTTTTATATGTTGATGTTTCTGTACAGTTCCTTGAGATTACTTCTGTTGTGATTTGGTGCCATATAAAGAAACTAAATTAAATTGAATTCAATTGAAATCCTAATAGAGAATATCAACACCATTTTTAACATTTATCCATTTCTTTTTCTTTTTCTCCAGTTCATAAACTCATACATTCTTCTCTGCGATTTTCTGAGGGAGAGGAAACCTAACTGTTCTTTTTACTTTTTATATTTCAGGCTGTTGCCATTTAATGATTGAAAACATTTCCCACTTTTAGATCATTTTTGTCTAATAAATCAGTCTGTTTTGTCTTACAAAAATGATATCTTAAAATAAAAACAGTTTTGATTTATTGGATTCATTTATAAAGGAAGTCTTACTCTCTAGTACAGTTTTATTTTCAAATGTTTTTTTTTTTACTTCCACAAATAACAGAAAATATTTTTTTGACCTTTTTATTTGATTATAAGTTGTTGAGGCTGTCTGTGAACAGTCATTCAAACATTTCTCTTACAACTAAAAAAATGGCCACTTCTCACCTTGGCATTTAACCCTAAAATATGTCAAAGCCTGTGTTTGGGGCTTACTTTACAAAGCAAACTGCATAATGTAAATGGCTCTACAGTGTGTTTTAGAAATGTTAAGCCTGGAGAAATCAGAAGGCTGCAGATGGATGGTTGTCTTCCATGAGGACTGTGTCAGTCCTTGTAGCCAAAGGCCAGAATCTTCACTCCATGAATTCTGTTCAAGCCACAATATATCTCCATGATATCTGAGCCTTCTGCATGTTGGCTCCTTTGATCTTTTTTCTTCAGAAATTCTTCCTCTTTATTCTGATCACCATTTGTTAGGGTAAGCACACAACAATGCAAAACCTCTCATTCATTGGTTACCCTCCCTATTTCTCTGAATAGGCCTATGTCAGTGTTTTGTGCACTTGCATAATCTTCTCACTACCTTTTTCTTTTATGTTTTTATCTTGGCTTTCTCCTCTCATACATCAACAGTCCACTCTAGTCTAAGTCTCAAATAATAATAATAATAATAATAATAATATAATAATAATCATTATTTAAAATCGCCTTTCAGGACACCCAAGGACACAAATATGTACAGCTGGCAAAAAAGATTGAGAAATAGAGGCATAAAATAGAATTATGAAAGTTAATACTATTTGTTAATACTAGATAATAACTTGTAGAACCCTAACTATACTAATATTACATTTTATAATGTATAAAATTCGGACAATTTGAATATTCAGAAAATGTTCTAATTCATCATTTTGTAATATTTTGCATAGAATAAATTAGACTTTATGACGATCTCCAGAATTGCACTTTTATAGTTTTCTTTTTTTCCACAGATTTTCTGAAGGTTTTGTAAAGTCATTCCTTCAAATTTGGTTGCTTTTTTGCTCATTTTTTACCTGGTATCTTATCATTTTCAAAGACATTTCTATTTTTGCCATCTAAATCTAGTCTAAAAATTAGATCTTGAAATAGTTTGTTGAATTCAACAGATGACCAGTGTTGTGTTGACACATAACTTAGCAAAGAACACATTTGGAACTGGATCTTCAGACATTGTTTCCATGTTGTGACCATTCTGTCAGAAAATGCAATTTGTCTCATTTTTTTAGGTTGAACAAAAAAAAACAAAAAAAAACCAAGTTTGATACAAACGTTTGTATTTTATAAGCAACAAGGGGATTCCCAAAGAGCTGAAAACTTGACTAGTGGCTGAGGCATCTCTCAGGTCCTGTCTTAAGTCTTTGTTGGAGATTTTTCTTCCTTATTTCTAAGAACATGACTTTTGGATAAGGTTCATCTTCTATAGATCAGTTTCTTTTTTTTTTTTTCTTTTTTTTGGGCTTGACACTTATTTTGGCTTTTCCCTCTTCAGGGGTTGCCACAGCAAGTCATCTTTCTCTATCTCACTCTGACCTCTGCATCCTCTGTCCTCACTCCAACTACTTCTACGTCCTCTCTAATGGTACGTCCAGACCAAACGCGTTTTCAAGAGCAGAGCTTAACTTGCTAAACGTGAAAAGTTCACAATTCAAAACTTACCCGATATCCCGACTTCCTTACAGGCACTCTGCCAGGCAAGGTCCTTTTTATTTCTCACCATACTTTAACACGACTTTGCGGGTTATTTCCGTGTCTCACAAACAATACGTCACACAGTTGCGCAACACCCGTCCCCTCATTACCGCGTCACATAGCTGACTCCCCTCTCTCTCCTCCCCGACTGGTTGACAGACGCGTTGAGCGGCGAAATCTTCAACATTTTCAAGGCGTGCAATGGAGGCTGCCGCGGGCTCACGTGCACGGAAAACGCTCAAATGCCACTTCCCAGTGGTGGGCTCATGAACGCTAGGTAGTGCTAAAGCGCTAATCCGCTTACAGTGGACCTAAACTTTTTGTCAGCGTTTTTGTGAATTGACTAACTTTTATAATTCATAAGCGGATTTGTGCTATTTTTATTTAAAATGCAGTACCGCTAATAACTAATTATCTATCAGTAAAAACCAATAAACTTATTTACAAGCTCTTATGCTGCTTGTTTTACCTTTTTCCCCACCGTAAACAGCAGAGAGGAGGAAAGGGTGTGAGGGTGAGGGGGGCAGAGCTGAGAACAGACTCGGCTCTACCATGTAGGTAAATGCCTGGGGGTCCCATTTCAGCAGTGGCCCCGGCCCCGCCTCGCCCCGTGCAGTCACCTACATCACTAACATTGATCCTGCTTGTTAATGTACATTTAACATAAAAATAATTATAGTTACGATGAAAACGATCATTAAATACGCAATAAAAACGGTCGATTTCTTTATCCCCCTACTAAAAATGGACTATTCCATCTTGACATCTTCCGGGTCAGTCGTGAACTCGAGGGCTAGTTCTGTGGCTAGCTGGTTGTGCTGGGTACTTGGATAAATCCGCAGACAACCCCGCTGTTTCAAGCCAAATTAACGTGGCCGGATGATTTTATTGTGTGTTTTGTGTCCACCATTTGACGGTGAGTCGTTATTTTTATGTATTTTAGTTACTTTTCATTAAATCTGTTGACTACCTATAGACGCTGAACTCTGTGTCCAGCTGGTTGTTTTGGGTTACTAATGGATAAATCCGTAGAGAACCCCGCTGTTTCAAGCCAAATTAACGTGGCCGGATGATTTTATTGTGCGTTTTGTGTCGACCATTCGACGGCGAGTCGTTATTTTTATNATTCCTAAAATAGAAATGGCGATCCACTAACATTTAATTTTATTTATCTTGGAGAGATAGCCTGCTAACTTATATAAAAAAGTGCCCCATAAAGCTAGAACTGTAAATTACTCATATTTAATAGATGAGAATGAAAATAACTCCCGGTTCCTTTTCAGTACCATATCTAGTCTGATGAAAAATCCTATCTCTATTGAGCCATGTAGCCCCACGTTATCCTTCATTTCTCCTTCCTGTCCTCTCAAACCCAGTCGGTCAAAGCGGATGTCCGCTTGTCCTGAGCCTGATTCTGCTGGAGGTTTCTTCCCCATGAGGGAGATTTTCTTGCTGGCTCCTTGGATAAATTACATAATTAACAAATTTTTATATGTTGATGTTTCTGTACAGTTCCTTGAGATTACTTCTGTTGTGATTTGGTGCCATATAAAGAAACTAAATTAAATTGAATTCAATTGAAATCCTAATAGAGAATATCAACACCATTTTTAACATTTATCCATTTCTTTTTCTTTTTCTCCAGTTCATAAACTCATACATTCTTCTCTGCGATTTTCTGAGGGAGAGGAAACCTAACTGTTCTTTTTACTTTTTATATTTCAGGCTGTTGCCATTTAATGATTGAAAACATTTCCCACTTTTAGATCATTTTTGTCTAATAAATCAGTCTGTTTTGTCTTACAAAAATGATATCTTAAAATAAAAACAGTTTTGATTTATTGGATTCATTTATAAAGGAAGTCTTACTCTCTAGTACAGTTTTATTTTCAAATGTTTTTTTTTTTACTTCCACAAATAACAGAAAATATTTTTTTGACCTTTTTATTTGATTATAAGTTGTTGAGGCTGTCTGTGAACAGTCATTCAAACATTTCTCTTACAACTAAAAAAATGGCCACTTCTCACCTTGGCATTTAACCCTAAAATATGTCAAAGCCTGTGTTTGGGGCTTACTTTACAAAGCAAACTGCATAATGTAAATGGCTCTACAGTGTGTTTTAGAAATGTTAAGCCTGGAGAAATCAGAAGGCTGCAGATGGATGGTTGTCTTCCATGAGGACTGTGTCAGTCCTTGTAGCCAAAGGCCAGAATCTTCACTCCATGAATTCTGTTCAAGCCACAATATATCTCCATGATATCTGAGCCTTCTGCATGTTGGCTCCTTTGATCTTTTTTCTTCAGAAATTCTTCCTCTTTATTCTGATCACCATTTGTTAGGGTAAGCACACAACAATGCAAAACCTCTCATTCATTGGTTACCCTCCCTATTTCTCTGAATAGGCCTATGTCAGTGTTTTGTGCACTTGCATAATCTTCTCACTACCTTTTTCTTTTATGTTTTTATCTTGGCTTTCTCCTCTCATACATCAACAGTCCACTCTAGTCTAAGTCTCAAATAATAATAATAATAATATAATAATAATCATTTATTTAAAATCGCCTTTCAGGACACCCAAGGACACAAATATGTACAGCTGGCAAAAAAGATTGAGAAATAGAGGCATAAAATAGAATTATGAAAGTTAATACTATTTGTTAATACTAGATAATAACTTGTAGAACCCTAACTATACTAATATTACATTTTATAATGTATAAAATTCGGACAATTTGAATATTCAGAAAATGTTCTAATTCATCATTTTGTAATATTTTGCATAGAATAAATTAGACTTTATGACGATCTCCAGAATTGCACTTTTATAGTTTTCTTTTTTTCCACAGATTTTCTGAAGGTTTTGTAAAGTCATTCCTTCAAATTTGGTTGCTTTTTTGCTCATTTTTTACCTGGTATCTTATCATTTTCAAAGACATTTCTATTTTTGCCATCTAAATCTAGTCTAAAAATTAGATCTTGAAATAGTTTGTTGAATTCAACAGATGAACCAGTGTTGTGTTGACACATAACTTAGCAAAGAACACATTTGGAACTGGATCTTCAGACATTGTTTCCATGTTGTGACCATTCTGTCAGAAAATGCAATTTGTCTCATTTTTTTAGGTTGAACCAAAAAACAAACAAACAAAAAAAACAAGTTTGATACAAAAGTTTGTATTTTATAAGCAACAAGGGGATTCCCAAAGAGCTGAAAACTTGACTAGTGGCTGAGGCATCTCTCAGGTCCTGTCTTAAGTCTTTGTTGGAGATTTTTCTTCCTTATTTCTAAGAACATGACTTTTGGATAAGGTTCATCTTCTATGCTGGTGAAGATTCTCAGTCGTCCAGGACATGATAAAATCAAAAAAAAAAAATTTTGAAAAAAAAAATATATATATTTTTTTGATTTCATCTTCTATAGATCAGTTTCTTTTTTTTTTTCTTTCTTTTTTTTGGGCTTGACACATTTTGGCTTTTCCCTCTTCAGGGGTTGCCACAGCAAGTCATCTTTCTCTATCTCACTCTGACCTCTGCATCCTCTGTCCTCACTCCAACTACTTCTACGTCCTCTCTAATGGTACGTCCAGACCAAACGCGTTTTCAAGAGCAGAGCTTAACTTGCTAAACGTGAAAAGTTCACAATTCAAAACTTACCCGATATCCCGACTTCCTTACAGGCACTCTGCCAGGCAAGGTCCTTTTTATTTCTCACCATACTTTAACACGACTTTGCGGGTTATTTCCGTGTCTCACAAACAATACGTCACACAGTTGCGCAACACCTGTCCTCTCGTTACTGCGTCACATAGCTGACTCCCCTCTCTCTCCTCCCCGACTGGTTGACAGACGTGTTGAGCGGCGAAATCTTCAACATTTTCAAGGCGTGCAATGGAGGCTGCCGCGGGCTCACGTGCACGGAAAACGCTCAAATGCCACTTCCAAAATGCTCAACACGCACGTGACGCCCGACGCCAAGACGCGCCTGGAGGCGCGTCCCCCATTGACTTTGCATGTAAACTGGACGTTCCTGCAGTTGAAAACACGTTTGGTCTGGACGTACCATAACTGTATCCATATACAGTATCTCAACTTTGTCTTTTTCCTGGCAGCTACATTTCTGACCCGGAATTTACACTACATGCGTTCCGGCTCCGCCCCCCTCCGCTCCGCAGGTCGCAGCTGAGCGTCTCAAAGTCCAGTTTACACTACCTCCGCTCAGCTCAGGTCCGCCTGGATGCGCTGCTCCGAGACGCATGCGCGGGAATTGCGAGATCGCGCGATAAATCAAGTGATAAATAATGAAGTCAGAACAAAACAATTCATTCGGTGGAAGAAGGAGAACAACAGTAGAGACTGCCTCGCTGTTTGATTGTTTTTTGCATTGAGATATGAGCGACAGGACATGGTTTGAGCGACAGGATGTGATCTATTACATTTCAGAATAAAATACTTTATTTATTTATTTATTTATTGTATTGCGTTTGTAGGTGTAGTCATAAATGATAGTTTGACAGCATTTTTGTACAAATAAATCCGTATAGAGCTAGGATAAAAGTCCGCCCGTGGTGATTTTATTTTGTAAATACGGATGTTGTGCTCGTTCCTTTTCCTGTTGGTGCGACGTAATCTTTGAAAGTTGACTCCGGCACAGCTCCGGCGTCCGGCAGAAATAGGATGGGATCCTATTTTGACGGACTGCCGTCCGCTCGCCGGCGCTCGCCACTGCCGTGCAGAGCCAGTGTAAACTCTCTCATTGATTATAATGGGTGCGTATTTGATGCGGAGGTCGGACCGGAGCGGACCGGAGCCGGAACGCATGTAGTGTAAATTGGGGGTAACATCCTTCTACCAATATACCCACTGTCCCTCTTCTGGACATGTCCAAACCATCTCAGTCTGGCGTCTCTAACTTTATCTCCCAGTTGTTGAACATGTGCTGTACCTCTGAAGATCTCATTCCTAATCTTATCCATCCTTGTCACTCCTAAGGAGAACCTCAACGTTTTAATTTCTCAAGGATTCAAGGTTTTTATTTGTCATACACACCACATGTGGTACATGTGATGGAACGAAATTGTGTACACAGGGTCCCAGTTACATCCAACAAAAGAATAAAATGCAAAATAAAAACAGTAAAAAGATCCAAGATATGAACCTCAGTCTAATGGTTCCACACTTAATGCTCCTTAAGCTTCTTCCTGAGGGGAGCGGAGCAAAAAGTGTGTGTGCTGGGTGAGTGGGGTCCTTCAAGATGCAGGTGTCTCTCTTCCTGCATCTGGAGGTGTAGATACCATACCATACCATTTTATTTATAAAGCACTTTAAACAGGAACAAGTCCACACCAAAGTGCTGGACAAACAAACACGCAACAGGCAACACAGACAATGAAGTACAACACGAAAAACATAAAAACATTGCAGATCATAAATCAAACGATCCAATACAAATCAGCTGGCATTGAAAGCAATGGAGTAGTAGTGAGTTTTTAACCGGGATTTGAAAACCGAGAGGGAGGGGGCCTGTTTGATGAGCAGCGGTAACTCGTTCCAGAGTCTTGGGCCTGCTACAGAGAACGCCCTGTCACCCCTGCGCTTAAGGCGAGTTTCTGGAACTAT
>JBBPBX010049912.1:0-25178 GCA_038048925.1 Garcialebias charrua | reverse complement strand
AAGTTCAATACAGAAACAACTGGACTTTATTTGTAACAGAAGACGTTTCGCTCTTCATCCGAGGAGCTTTCTCAATTCAAAGAGCAGAGAGTGGGGTTCAGGTTTTAAAGGCTGAGATAAGATACACACATACATATGTAAATTGACAAATCACACCTCACACCTTACCAGTAGGTGTTTCTTAAGGTCTTTGTTAGTCTAATTCACAGATGAGGCTCCTCTGTTCCCATCAAGTGTGAATCGTCTGGGAATCAGTCCTAAAGCTGCATTATATGTTTTTGGAAGTTGGAATCTGAGACCTCCTCTTCTGTTAAGAGAAGGTTTTTCTTTCTTAAAGGTTCAGTATGCAGTTTCTGTAGAACTGCAGCAGTTAGAAATATTTTCAACAGGCAAAGCATTCTGATCCCTCCCCCTCAGAGCCATATGTGGCTCTGCCCCCTTGTGGTCTGTTGAATTTCAAATTCAAGCTCTGTTTTTATTGGCTGATTCAAATTCAAGCTCTGTTTTTATTGGCTGGTTACAAACTCTGTTTTTATTGGCTGGAAAATGGCGGGTCACCTTTTCTTTTTAGAAATGCTTATTTACCACCTGGAGAAGCAAGGGGACAATATTTTTTTTAATTTTTTTCAGAGATTACCTGGCTAACATCAGTCTGTCAGGAGGTAGTGACAGAGTGAAGAAATATGTTCATAAAAAAAGCTACATACTGCAGCTTTAACATAAACAGCTTCCTTCACACCCCCCTCAAACCATCTGTGCTCTCTGTCCAAAATATGTACATTCTGGTCCTCAAATGAGTGACCCTTGTCCGTGAGGTGGAGGTGAACAGCTGAGTTTTGTCCAGAGGAGGAGGCTCTCCTGTGTTGGGACATTCATCTGTGAAGAGGCTGTTTAGTTTCTCCAATGTAGAGGTCTGGACAGTCCTCCAAGTTTTTTTTGAATTTATCATGTCCTGGATGACTGAGAATCTTCACCAGCACATACTTTGGTGCATCTCCTCACAGAAAAGGAAGGTTCACGCTTGGGTTTGGTTTCTGTTCATATCTAAAAAAGCTAAGTCTGGTCCTCTGGACATTCAAAAAACAAAAAAACAAAACAAAGCAAAAAATTGTAGAAACGTTTCGTCTTTCGTCCGAAAGACTTCCTCAGTCTGAGGTGCTGGGTTCAGCTCAGTCTTATAAATAGCACCCTCTCACAGTGTTACACAACCAGTTGGCTGATGACAGCCTGAAACCAGCTGCTCACATGATCAAGGAGGACCATCAGCCTAACAATGGATCGTTAGCACCCTGATGGTTGTTTGCTATTCACAGAGGGCTGAGTGATACCAGCAATCACAGCATTGTAGGAGGGGGACAGTTGAACTCGGAGGCCTCCACCCCTGTTTAATGATGGGCGGTTTCTTTTCACAAAGATGGCCTCCTTTACTCCTCTCTCAAACCATCGTTCCTCTCTATCAAGGATGTGAACATCTTCATCCCTGAAAGAGTGACCGCTGGCCTGGAGATGAGTGTAGACTGCAGAGTCCTGACCTGATGATGTTGATCTTCTGTGCTGGGCCATCCTTTTGGCCAGTGGCTGTTTAGTTTCCCCGATATAAGACTGATCACAGCCCTCCTGACACTGAACAGCATACACAATGTTACTCTGTTTTTGCCGGGGGACTGGATCTTTGGGATGAACCAGTCTTTGCCGTAATGTATTTTGAGGTTTAAAAGCCACTGGGACGTTGTGTTTAGAAAATAAACGTCTCAATGTCTCTGAAACCCCTGCAACATATGGAATGGCCACTGGTCTGGGTCTGGGTTCCTTCTTTTCACCTGATGGCTGGCTGGAGTCCTGTTTGGGTTTCTTCTCTGCTTTCAGGAAGGCCCAGTTAGGATATCCACATTTCTCTAGAGCCTGTTTTGTGTGTGATTTCTCCTTCTGTCTGGCTGCTGAGTTAGTGGGGACGCTGTCTGCTCTGTGGTACAGAGTCCTGATGACTCCTAACTTGTGCTCCAGAGGGTGATGGGAGTCAAACTGTAAATACTGGTCTGTGTGGGTGGGTTTGCGGTACACCTCAGTTTGCAAATTTCCTCTATCAGAAACTGAGACCTCACAGTCCAAGAAAGCCAACCTGCCATTTCTTACATCTTCTCGTGTGAACTTGATATATTTATCCACAGAGTTGATGTGATCAGTGAAATGTTGGACTTCCTGAGATTTAATTTTAACCCAGGTGTCATCAACATACCTGAACCAATGACTTGGTGGTCTCCCCGTAAAGGATGTCAAGGCTCTCTTTTCTACCTCCTCCATGTACAGGTTGGCAACAATAGGAGAAACTGGAGACCCCATAGCACATCCATGTTTCTGCCTATAATATTGCTCCCCATATGTGAAGTAGGTTGACTGCAGGCACAGTTTCAAGAGTTGACACAGTTGCTCTGTGGAAAGCGTGGTTCTGCTGTTCAGAGTGGTGTCTGATTTTAACCTTAAACAGACCACCTCTACTGCTTCATCAACAGGAATGCACGTAAAGAGTGATGTAACATCAAAAGAGACCATTGTTTCATCAGTCTCCATGATGACATCCCTCACCTTATCCACAAAGTCCATGGTGTTCTGTATGTGGTGTTCTGAGCTGCCAACTAAAGGGATGAGTACAGATGCCAGATATTTGGAAACATTGTAAGTGACAGAGTTAATCATGCTAACAATTGGTCTTAAAGGTACACCTTGTTTGTGGATTTTGGGTAAACCATACAGACTTGGCGTGGCCTCCCCTGGGTACAGTCTGTAGCATGTAGCATGATTAACTCTAAGGAGGCCATCTTTGTGAAAAGAAACCGACCATCATTAAACAGGGGTGGAGGCCTCCGAGTTCAACTGTCCCCCTCCTACAATGCTGTGATTGCTGGTATCACTCAGCCCTCTGTGAATAGCAAACAACCATCAGGGTGCTAACGATCCATTGTTAGGCTGATGGTCCTCCTTGATCATGTGAGCAGCTGGTTTCAGGCTGTCATCAGCCAACTGGTTGTGTAACACTGTGAGAGGGTGCTATTTATAAGACTGAGCTGAACCCAGCACCTCAGACTGAGGAAGTCTTTCGGACGAAAGACGAAACGTTTCTACAATTTTTTGCTTTGTTTTGTTTTTTTGTTTTTTGAATGTCCAGAGGACCAGACTTAGCTTTTTTAGATTTTTCTACCTGGATTATTGAGCATGCATCAGGGTTTTCTGTTCATACTTGTCAAGTCTCCCGTTTTGGCCGGGAAACTACCGTATTTTACCCCTCTTTCCCGTCGTCATCTCGAATTATTATTTTCCTGGAAATTTCCCGTATTATAATATTCTTAAAAAAAAACATTCCAGTGCCTCTGAATTATGTCACAAACATCGCGAGAACTTCCACCTGCAGTAGCCTCGGTGGAAGTTCTCGCGATGTTTGTGCTGGCAGCGGAACCCGGAAAAACACACCAGAGATGGATGAATGTAATGAGAGAAAATGCGTCCCTGCCAAAAAAGTTAAGACTTCGTGTAAATATCTTGAAAAATGGGAGAGCAAATTTACTTTTCCTAAAAGAAGAGTAGGGTGGGGGGCACAATTACGCGTTTTGTAAGATTTGTAACTGCGACTTTAGTGTCTCATGGGGGAAGGAACGGTGTCCGTCAGACTGCCGAAATCAGACTCCATGAAGCGGACTGACGAGAGCAACGCACCCCTGAAGCCACGGAGCTCGAATATCCAACTTCCAACGTAAAACTAACTTTACCGCAGTGTCCGACTGCATGAAAAATCCGTCAAGCACAAAGGTAGGCCTATCAGATTGTGATCACATTGTATTGTATAATTTTATTCATTTCATATTAAAAACAATGACAATTTTTTAAAAAGAAAAATTAAACATAACATAAAATGAAAGGAAGCAGAAGAAGAAAACATTTCTTATCATATCTGCTCCTTATCAAACAATCAATTCAAACATAAATATACTTATTTGTAATACAAAATAATACAGTCTCATCAGAGATATACAGTCACATCAAAATATCTAATATAATTTGTTATATTAGAATCAACTTAAATGTAACTCTTCAATAAAATAGTTTTAATCATTTTCTTAAATATTAGTATGGACTTCACATTTTTACATTGTCCTCTAGTCCATTCCAAAGATCAATTCCTCTTATTGTAGTAGACCTACCCTTTAAACTGGTTCTAAACTTAGGTTTAACAAACATTTCCATTCCCTTTAAATTATAGCAACTAATCCTTTTCACAAAATAGGTTTGAATGTTAGATAGACACACAAACATAACTGGTTTGTAAGTGGCTGATAGGTAGTTATTTTAGATTTCTTGTAAACCTGTCTTAAAATGTAAGGGGTCCTGGACTTTGGTTGGGTAGTGGGATGGCTCAGAGTACCCGGCAGAAAATTTCCCTTATTTTTAAATCCAAAACTTGACAGGTATGTTTCTGTTACGTTGAAGTGCAGTTTAATATTTGACTGAATCAGACTTGTGTAAGCTTTACTCTGTATCCTGTGTTGTCTTGGCAGACATTTTCAGTAAACTTCTGAAAAAAACATGAAGGTTTACTTTTCATTTGCTGTTCAGTTCCAGTCCAGAAAACACTGGTCTCAAAAACTGCAAACATTCACTCTTCAAATCCTTCAGCAACGGATACATCCAGGTACCGCTTGTTTTTGTGTTATTTTATTATTTTTCTTAAATCAGTTTTGTTTCTCATCTGATGAGATTTGATTCAAAACTGAGAAATAATTCAACTTCTAAAGTTAAACTTTTAAGTCACTGCTCAAAGTTTTAATGATTTTATTTAACCTGTATTTAGTAAGTCTCTTGAGATGAGCATCTTTATTTTAAGCGAGGTGGCACAACATTACAAATGAACAAACTTTCAAGCTAAACACAGCAATTAATATAAAAACACAAACAAATAAACAAACAACAACAACAAAAAGCTTAAATTAACACAAAACGCAGCATGCAACAGTAAAAATATAGTCTGATCAGATTAAATATTTCCCTGGTTCCTAAATTAAATCCGGCTCTATTTCAATAATAAAAGCCCAATCTATCCTTCAGCTTGTAAACGAATGATCAAAATGCACTTTGAATGAAAAACCATCATATAAATATTTACTGGATGATGCAGTTTGGAGGAGACCTCCCTCCAAGACAATTATTACATGTTTGTGGAAGCAACAAGAACATGGTTTTTGTCACAATAAGCACCGACTTAAAGGAGCACGGAGTTGTTAAAAACAGAATGAAGCACATGTGTGGAGCCACCTGAGTAAAGTGTTGTCTGCATAAAGGTGCACTTTAGCACTAAGATATGTTGTGATGTTAACAATAAATATGAAGACTGAAACAGAGGACCTAAAATTGAGCCTTCTGAATATTTGAACTCCTGTGTGTCTCTCTGACAGAAAGAGAATGGACTCCTCTTCACTGGAAGCATCGGTGCAGGAACGTTGTGCATTTAATGAAAGTGTTTTCTGTTGTTGAACCGGAGTTATTTCAGTTGCTGAACTCTGCCAATCCATTCATGACTCCTGTTTTGGTTCCTCCCTGATATCTAAAAATACTTAAAGCACATTGTAACACAATTAAAGATTTAATAGTCCTAAAAACCAACAATAAAAGGAGCAGTCTTAACTTCATGCTGCGGTCCAATGCATCCAGTCTAATTATTCTCCAGAGGCTCCAGTAATGACTTGGACTCAGAGAGTAAACAAGTCCCACGGTGCACTGACAAAGACAAACGACAAACTCTTTATCCTTTTGCCCGTGCGCCTCTGTTCTCAGTCGGCTCTGCAGTGGACTCATTTTGATTCCTCAAGAATTCTGTAGTGAGGAGCGGCGGAGGAACGATACGGAAAATAAAGCTGCTCTAATTGTTTAATTGGCCACTCGTGGTCTCCAATCTGTGGAAGCGTCCTTGTAACGGCGCTGTAATGGCCTCCATCTAACACAGGTGCTGTCCCATGCACGACTGCAGGAACTTCATCTCAGTCTCCCTCCATTGGCTTTTTGCTGTTTTCCCATTGTTCTTTAAATTTGTTGTGCCTCCTCCTATGTTTTCTTCATTCCATGATTTTACTGGATCCAGAATAATACACATAATAATACTGTACAGTATACTGTAGCTTTTAAAGGTGATAATTCACAACAAATGATGTCAGTGTGTACCTAAAAGTGTCTAAAATGTCTTAATTTAGCTTCTTTAAACTTCACAAAGAACTTGTCTGAGTTTGTTTTCCAACAACTCACTTATGATAAGACAGTAAATTAGTCCACAAGGAGCGACAATCCTAAAATATCCGTCTTACAAAATGGTGTGTCATGAGTAATAAAGCCTTTAATGGCAGCTTTGTTCTCTTAATTGCCGTGTTGCTTCCCTCACCTTGGCAAAAAGAAAAGCAACACTCCAGACGGTTTCATCGTGATAATGACTATTTATGATGTTTAGCTGAAACTGGGCTGCAAAGTGACTTTGGTTTGTAGGGACAACGACGTGCAATGACGAGTACAGGGCCAATTTATTTTACTTTCTGCAAAAAATAATTAAATGCAAATTGATTTTGTAAAAGGGGACACTCCATAAGTAAAGGACAAGGACATTCATTAAGTCTGCCCGACCTAATTTTAGAACAACTTGTTGAATTGGTTATTTAAAAGAGAAAGGAAAAAGTGAAAGAAATGAGCTAAAGTGATGGAAACAAATAAAACAGGATCGTTTTAAACATGGCATATATGTTCTGCACCTTTAACTAGTCAACCGGTTTCATCCTGAAAGATGTTGTTACACCTCGTAACAGAAGAGACAAACTCAGACATAAAGTTGATGATTTTATCTCCTGACCAGACTTCAACCAGCTCTGAAACATTTATCAGGTCTCAACAATCACCCTCAGGTGTAACGGAGCGTAACGCCATGCCGGAGAAAGAAAACAAGTCAAGTCATCTTTATTTATAGAGCACAGTTAAAACAGATAAACTGTTATCAAGGTGCTTCACAAACAACATCAAAGAGATTTAAAAATTTATAGAAACCGTAACACGCGCTAATGGTAAAACTATGAAATTAACAGCAGTAAAAATACAACAAAAATGTATAAGAACAGCATTAAAATGAAAACACAGGATAAAATATATACATTAAGTCAGCTCACCCAGTATGAAACGCCAGAGAGAAAATATGGTAAATAACGGAAGCATTCAGTTATTAGATCTGACTTATGGATGAACATCAAAACCACCTTGATGAATTATGAAAACTAACTAGACGTCAGAGACAAGGACACAATTAATTACATCATCAGTGTCATTCACAAGCTCACCACACAATACACACAGTTTAATGAGAACTAATCAGTCCTTTGAGTCAATCATTTCCCTTTGAAACACTGCTTTGATACAACAGTACCAAAAAATACTGAAAGTAAAAGTCACACTATGTGATGTATGTACTTCTAAAAACAAAACAAAAAAACCAATCCAGATGAAATCCTGATGCTGCTCAATAATCCAGATAGAACAATCTAAACAAGTTAAGTCTGGTCCTCTGGATGGATTCTTCTTATTGAAACATTTCATATTTTATCCACAGGACTTCTTCAGTCTGAGGAGATGCAATAAACGCAGTCTTATAAACATCACCTTCTCATCAGCCAGTTTGTTGTTGAGATCCAGAACCAGCTGCTCACATGACACAGCAGGACCATCAACCTAATGACCAATAATCAGCACCCTGATGTCCACTTGCTATTCACAGAGGGCTGAGTGATACTAGCAATAACCAGCAGATTCAGATGTTGTCAGTGCATACAATGGGAGCTATCAACTGTTATCATCCCCATATGTAGCGGCGAAACTGTCACAATCTACCTCCTAGCATGTTTAAAAGAACGTTATCAGCGTTATAATCGCTGTGAGTAGGCAGCATGTTTCCATAAACCCGGAAGTGTAGCGTTTTTATTTTTTCAGCTTATGTAACAGTTTTCCTAAACCTAACCTTAAACCTGACCCAGAGGACCAACCCTAAACCTAACCAAGACCCTTTACTCTAAACCTAACCACGTAGCTAAAGACGGAGCCTGCTGTCATCGATTGTAACGGTGATAACGTACCTTTAAACCTACTAGTAGGTACAGGAGGGACAATCTGGCCGCTACGTATGGTTGATAACATCTGAAGCGGGTGCAAAATAACAGCATTGTTTAATGATGGATGGTTTCTTTTCACAAAGATGGCCTCCTTTACTCCTCTCTCAAACCATCGTTCCTCTCTATCAAGGATGTGAACATCTTCATCCCTGAAAGAGTGACCTCTGACCTGGAGATGAGTGTAGACCGCAGAGTCCTGACCTGATGATGTTGATCTTCTGTGCTGGTCCATCCTTTTGGCCAGTGGCTGTTTAATTTCCCCGATGTAAGACTGATCACCCTCCTGACACTGAACAACATACACAATATTACTCTGTTTGTGCCTTCATCAATCCAGATGATGTTGCAGCAGCTTTTGTGCGTCTGCTCCTAATTGTCTTCAAGAATCCAGACTAACATTTTGTGAAGCGGTTCAAACAGACCAACATCCGTTTGTGTTTGGATGTAGTGTTGGATGCTGTGCAGGAAGTCTTCGTTGAGCAGATTTCGGGGCCAGCTCCGCTCAGTTGCCTTGGTAACCGTTCATAAAGTCTCCGGCAGGAGCTGCAAGCTCAAACGTACAAACCCACTCTTTTTTTAATTTATTTCTAAGCTGGGAATTTCTCTCTGCTAAACTCACACTCAAATGTCACTGTAGCTGTGCAGTATTTCATTTCATTTCTTCCATAAAGCTTTTAAGGAAGCTTGAAAGCTGTAGGATTCATGCATATAAAATGTGCGTTGCTATTTACATATGAAATGAATGCAAATTCATGCAGACGTCGAGCTGGCAGCTGTCATAGAAATGTTCTTTTATCCAAAGTAATTCACACTTATTTGAAACCTTACCCATCTTCCTTTCCTTTAATTCACGTCTCCTCAAAGTCCTTGAAACTGTGAAGAAGATGTATTATTTGCTGTTCACATTCGCAGCTGAAAGGTGATTTTGCAGCGTCCACCACCAACGTGCTGCGCTGCTTATTACATTTATTGTTACATACAACACTAACCATGACTTAACAGGACTTTTTTAAATAAATGTTTGCAGATAACATTTAATTCTTCTTATTTTACTATAAAGTTCTGAAGGATGAAGGCTTCCCAAACCAAACGTGCACTGATCACTCTGCTAGTTTTATGTGAGATGTTGTTTTTTGTTGTTGTTCTTTTTAAATCTCCGACAGAGAATCATACATTTCCAGTAAATCCAGTAAATCTTGTGAAATATGATGGCAGCCTGATCCTCTTCCAGCTTCTACACCCACAGGCGGCTTTTCTGTCTCGGATCTGCTCTGCCTGTGGGTGATCTTCACATACAGTGACTCTGCTTTTAGAGGCGGTCTCCCTTGTGTACTTGACAAGATGCTTATTACCATGGCAACACAGTCTCCCACAAAGCCAGAGCGGTGCTTTGAACAAACAAGCAGGCGGAGGCACCAATCTCTAGTTATTTGCAGAAATGCCTTATCGATGACAAAACAACCCTCTTTTTTTTCATAGCAATGCATTTAGATCATATTCACCATATCTGTTAGGTGTTGTATGTTTTCTGTGCACAATGTTGGCTTTGTCTAAAACGTATAGGTGTAAAGATCTTTTCTTTGTAAGTGTGACACAGTGAGATGTCCAAAACACAAAACAGTCATGTTATAAAAAAATTAAATTTGACACAGTAATATGTGTCTTCCCAATATTTCTTAAAATCTGCTTTTTATGTGAAAAACAACAATGTCTAAATGACAACAACAACAACAACAACAACAACAACAACAATAATAATAATAATAATAATAATAATAATAATAATAATAATAATAATAATTGTAATAATAATAATGTTATGTATTGTCATTATTTTATGTTCCCATACGATGGCAAAATTGGATCTCTGCATTTAGCCCATCCACCACCAGGTGGGGTGGTGGGTGGCTGTTGGGGGCACCTGAGGGGCATGTGGGGATAGGTTGTGCTGCCCAGTGACACCACTAGATGTGCAGCGACTGGGGATCAAACCCGGGACATTTGGGTCCCGAGTTGGATGCCTTCGCTCAACCCCATCTCGGCCCCCATGATCTCATCAAGGTTTTAAAATTACGACTTTAAATCAAAAAAAGGCGTTCAATACAGAAACAACTGGACTTTATTTATAACAGAAGACGTTTCACTCCATGAATTAGACTAACAAAGACCTTAAGAAACATCTACTGTTAAGGTGTGAGGTGTGATTTGTCAATTTACATAGGTATGTGTGTGTGTCTTATCTCAGCCGTTAAAACCTCACTCTCACACTCTGCTCTTTGAATTGAGAAAGCTTTTCGGATGAAGAGCGAAACATCTTCTGTTACAAATAAAGTCCAGTTGTTTCTGTATTTGTAACCCAGCTGGATTTTATTTGTTTATTCTGTGTTATTTGCTTTTCTGTATTGTTTTTACTTTATGGGTAGTGTCTCTTTAAGAGCAAAGTACGACATTACTTTACGGCAGCATTCCAACTGCCGTTGCTATGGCAACTCCTGGGCTTTGGAGATCAGAACCGTTGGAGAGCAGAGACCTGCTAGTCTCTGCCGTCCTTCTGCCTATCACCTGACTTCTTTATGCCTGATATATGATGTTTTCCTGCTAGGTGAGCATTACTGGAGATTTGTAATGTCATATGTGTTCTAATTTTATGTACTAAGTCGTCGCTAAGGCAGTAATGTTGTTTAGAAACCAAACTCCTGTTTTACTGTGGGTATTGTGTTAAAATTACTGTCAAGTTGTCGTGTTAAGTGAAATATTTAATATTCAGCTATGTTCATAAGGTGGTTATTATTTTATGGAGTTATATGCTTGATAAAGAATGTTAACTGCTGTTTTAAAATGGAGCTCACTGCTCCAACTGCCGTTGCTATGGCAACTCCTGGGCTTTGGAGATCAGAACCGTTGGAGAGCAGAGACCTGCTAGTCTCTGCCATCCTTCTGCATATCACCTGACTTCTTTATGCCTGATATATGATGTTTTCCTGCTAGTGCATCATTGTGGCCAATATTGGAGAAAGGAACTCTGAGAAGGTGCTTCTGAGTCCTGTGCCTGTGGAGAAAGAGAGAGAGGCTGCTGAGTTGTTCGTGTCGGACACTGCCTGCCATCGTCATTCTGGGCCACCATCCCAGCCAGGACAACCTCTTTCATCTGTCTGTTCGTACGCATCAGACACACACACTCAAATATAGAGCTCTATATGAACAATTTTTTTGTTTTGTTTTGTTTTGCTGGCCAGCTTCTAATAATTTTATTTTTCTATCAAGAGAGGACTTGCTACTGAGACAAATATAATTTGTCCCACACAGTTCAGAAGTGTGTTTAAATGAAACGAGCACAATGAATATGTTTCACTCATGTTTGGAGTGAATCTTTTATTTATTTATTTATTTCTTGTTGTTGTTGGTTTATTTATTTATTTATTGAAAACTGTATGACCGAGTTGAGACAAAGTTGGATGTGTTTCAGTCCAGTAATCTTGCAATAAACATAACTGGCTGATAGTAAACTGCTATCTGAACCACAGTAACTCCTATTATTTGGTTACAAAATTGGCGCCCGAACAGGGACTTGAAAGGCATTCATCTTGTCTCTAATATTGTCGAACAAACTATATTTTCCCAGGTCAACATCTAAGTTTAAAATGGAGCTTTGTGAAATATATGGTTTTGATCCTGAGTGCACTGTAATTCTTAAAGGTGTCCCAGCTACAACTAAACTGGATGATGTAAAACGGGTCTTTTTAGCACTTGATGATGTTATCAAAGTGCAATTCATTGACAGTCTCTCTGATTCCATTTTGTGCCAGTTTGGCGAAGGTATTACTCCTCTGTTGTTGGACTGTGAGTACTCAGTTGTTGATTCATTATGGGAGGTTGTACAGATTGATGATTACTGCTCCCTTAAATGTGAAAACGAGTCATTCAGTCAGGAAGTAGTTCCTCTTGCACGTGCCATTGGTAACATGACAATGAGTTTTCAGGAACAAGTTCACAAGTTGGCCCTAACATATAACATGGACCCTGCTACAATAAGCCAGGTAGCTGCAAGTCACATTTGTGGAAAACATGATGAAAGAAAACCTGTATCATCAACTCCAGCATCTGCACTCAAAACCCAGCCCATTACCCATTTAAGACCAGCTGTCACAGATGATGAGAACCATACCTCAAATCATACACAGGCAGCAAATGAGACTGTATTAATCAACCCTCTGCCTGCTGATGTCAAAAAGGTTATAGTAGAACATATTGTAAAACATGACTCACCAGTGCACCAGCCTCTTTCAAGAGAGCTAAGGCTTTTCTCTGGCAACTCTCCAAAACCTCCGGCAGAAGAAGATTTTAGCATATGGCGGCTTCGAGCTAAGCAAGTGATAAACGACATTAGCCTGTCGGAAGGGCAGCAGCGCCGTATGATACTCGATAGCTTACTTACCCCTGCTTTAAATGTGGCTCTTTTCATTGGAGCTCAAGCCACACCAAGTGCTTATCTTCAAGAATTAGAGAAAGCATATGGTAATGTTACAGGAGGGGAAGAGCTGTATATTCAGTTTCTAGAGACACATCAGAACAGTGGGGAGAATGCATCTGACTACCTCCGTCGACTTCAAACTCTGCTGCAGGAAGTTGTAGAAAGCAACGGTGTGGCTAAGAAGGACTTTGACTCTCAATTATTAAAGCAGTTCCTCCGAGGCTGTTGGGATGATTCCTTAATAACTACACTGCGTCTGAAAGAGTCAGCTCATAGCCCACATACCATTTTGACATTTTCAGAACTACTGTTCAAAATAAGAACATATGAAAAAGAGACCCATTTAAAGGAAATGAGGAGAAAGCGACATATGGGGGCAAGCTCAACCAAGATCCATACCAGGACTCATTTCACTAGTGACGCCTCAGAGCCCTCTAGCAACACTCTCCCTCTAGGACCAGATGTCTATTCTAGAGAACAACTGGAAGAGAAGATCAGGCAGTTGGAAGCTGAACTTCAGAGAAACGTGCCTGCTAAGCATCCTCATCCTTCCAACGAAGGGAAACCAACATGGAAGCTTCACCAAAGAACTAAAGGCAGTCCTGCAACTTCAGCAGCCCCAGAAGCAGCAAATCTCACAAAAGTTGGAAAGTTTTGTTATAACTGTGGAGACGACGCTCATTTGTTGCCACAATGCACCAATCCAACCAATGCTGTCCTGGTGCAACAGAAACTGTGTGAGAGACATCAAACCAGGCAGAATCAATTCACACAAAACCCACAACACAAAACCTCTTTGCCCAACTTGGCTTTAAACAATGTAAGGGCTCCTGCTATGGAACAGGCAGGGCCCCAAAGTCAGACTAGTTCCCTTGTTTTGAATCAGAATATTACAGAGTCATCCCATGCAACAAAACTCCCTCAGATACCCGTTGGACTGGTGGGGAAACCGTGTGACAGTGAAGCGTGGTTGGATGGAGCTCAGTGCAAATGTATTATTGACACTGGGTCACAAGTGACCATAATATCTCAGTCATTTTACTCGCATTACCTTTCCCACAGACAGTTATTCTCTATTAAAGGGGCACTCGAAATTGAAGGAGCAGCGGGGCAAAAGGTCCCTTATGTGGGATATGTAGAGGTGGAGGTTCAGTTTCCAAAAGATGCATGTGGAATGGGCCAAGGCTATCACATCTTAGCTTTAGTCAGTCCAGACCAGGCCTACAACAATGAGTACCCTCTTCTTGTTGGTACAAATGTCTTGCGTCTAATGACATGTGATTTGAAAAAGATGGGTGGGGAAAATTTTTTAGAAACTTTGCCCATTCAGGCCAATTGGGTAATGGCTTATGCCGAGTGTCATGAGTTGACACATTCTCAAACAAAGAGTGCAAAAGTTCTCCGTGTCACACTCAGCAGCAAAGTACCTGTACACCTAAAGAGTGGTGAGTTATACACTTTAAATGGTATCTGCCATTCTAAGCAGGGAAATGGTGTGTTTCAAGCTCTTATAGGTGGTGCAGAGGAAGCCCCTATGCCAGGAGGCTTAATAGTTTATGATCAGATTGTGGAGGTAAAGTCTGAATCCCACAATAAGTTCCGCCTAGCTGTTAAAAACATTTCAGAACGTGACATAACTTTGTATCCAAAAACTCTCATTGCTGAGTGCTCTCCCATTGACTGGGCTGTGCCTATCACATCCAGCAGACCAGACATTTCGTCAGATGCTGAGGTTCCCCAAGCACATTCCTTTTTGGTAGCTAGTGATGCAAAAGTAGCACCAACAATTGAAACTCTCAATCTTGACTTTGGTGACAGCCCTATATCACCCCATTTAAAAGAACACATACAACGTAGAATCAACACTGAAGTTGCTAGTGCTTTTTCTAGGCATGATCTAGATGTTGGTAGCGTTGCAGGTGTCTCTCACCATATTGAACTAGAACATCATGTGCCGTTCAAAGAGAGGACAAGACGTGTCTCACCTGCAGACTTCAATGACTTAAAACGGCATCTTCAAGATCTTCTGACTACAGGTGTAATAGAAGAATCTCATAGTCCCTATGCCTCTCCAGTTGTTCTAGTCCGCAAAAAGAATGGAGAGTTGCGAATGGTGGTGGATTATCGCAGACTGAACAATTTAACTAAGAAAGACGCCTACCCATTACCTCGCATAGAGGAGACATTTTCCCTATTGTCAGGTTCAAAGTGGTTCACTGTGCTGGATCTTAAGAGTGGGTATTATCAGCTGGATGTTGAACCTGCAGATCGACCAAAGACAGCGTTTACTACGCCCTTTGGTACCTGGCAGTTCCGCAGAATGCCACAAGGTTTAACTAACGCCCCAGCCACATTTCAACGAACTATGGAGAAAGTGATGGAAGGAATTAACCTCCAAGAGGTTGTTGCCTTCTTAGATGATCTTATCATATTCTCAAGTTCGGTTGAAGAACATGAGGAGAGACTAATGAAGGTCCTCCAACGCATTGCAGATTTTGGTCTCAAACTGTCCCTTTCCAAATGCAAATTCTTTCAGACTTCGGTGAAGTATTTGGGGCATGTGATATCTGCACAGGGGATAGAACCTGATCCAGAAAAGGTAGCTGCTGTAAAAAAATGGCCTCGACCTCAAACAGTTAAGGAGCTGCGGTCATTCTTAGGTTTCACCGGCTATTACAGACGCTTTGTTAGGGATTATGCCAAAGTGGTTAGACCTCTGAATGATTTGTTGAAAGGAGACTGGAGCCCTAGGCATAAAAATTCTAGCCACTGGCCCCGTAAACAGTCACATCCACTTGGGGACAGATGGACCCCTATGTGTCAAACAGCATTTGAGCTCATCATTGAAAAGCTAACATCAGCTCCTGTGCTTGCTTTTTCCAACTGGCAACTCCCCTATCTGCTTCATACAGATGCTAGCATGACAGGTTTAGGCGCAGCCCTTTATCAGGTTCAGGACGGTCAGACCAGAGTGATAGCTTATGCAAGTCGTGGTCTCTCTAAGAGTGAAGGAAATTATCCTGTGCACAAGTTAGAGTTTCTCGCACTTAAATGGGCAGTCAGTGAAAAGTTCCATGACTATTTGTATGGGGCTAGTTTCAAAGTACTGACAGATAATAATCCTCTAACGTACGTGTTGACCAGTGCTAAGCTTGATGCCACAAGCCATAGGTGGCTTGCAGCACTGTCATTGTACAACTTTGACATTCATTACAAGTCTGGTCAACAAAATGTTGATGCTGACGGGCTCTCCAGGAGGCCTCACGAGCCACCTCAAGATGATGATGAGTCTCAAGAAATAGACAGGAGAATCACTACCCTATTGGATCGTGCCAGCCCATCCTCTGATGAGTTTAAAGTTTTGGATAGAGAAGTAGTGAACAGTTTGTTCATGTGCCTTGGTGTGACCGATGTTGCAGATGCAGAGGATAGGCAGGGAATGGATAGTGAGATACCTGCAGTTGAGACACTCTTGTGTGATGAAGGTGCTGTCCCAGAGGATCTGGAAGACCCAGTCTTAGAGCCAGGTCTTTCTGCATTGCCTGAAATGTCTAGAGAGGACTGGTATCATTTACAGAGAAAAGATCATTCTTTGGCTAGAGTTATCCATCTTCTAGAAAATGAACCTGATACTATGACACTAAACATGGTTGAAGAGTCAGAAGTATCTTTACTTCTGCGTGAGAGGTCAAAATTAGTTTTGATAGAAGGTGTACTACACCGTAAAATTTGCAACCAAAAAGGTGGAACTTTTAATCAGCTTGTGCTGCCTAGCAGCCACAGAGAAAGAGCTTTTGAAGGTGTCCATACAGAGACAGGGCACATGGGCATAGACAGAACTCTTGAGCTTGCTAGAGCAAGATTTTTCTGGCCAAAAATGGCTAAGTATATTGAGGCAAAGTGTAAAACCTGTGAAAGGTGTGTGAGAAGAAAGGCAAGGGTACAGAGAGCATCTAAATTAGTGAACATCAAAGTCAGTGGTCCTCTTGAACTTGTTTGCATGGATTTTTTATCTTTAGAACCTGACTCCAGAGACACTCGAAATATTTTGGTGATAACAGATCATTATACCAAATATGCCCAGGCATATCCAACCAGAGATCAGACTGCAAAAACTGTTGCTGCTGTGTTGTGGGAGAACTTCATCAGTCACTATGGTTTTCCCCGGCGGCTGCATAGTGATCAGGGAGCCTGCTTTGAGTCTGAAGTTGTGGCTGAACTCTGCAAATTTGCCGGAATATCCAAATCTCGAACTACACCTTACCATCCTAGAGGTAATCCAGTAGAAAGATTTAACAGAACTCTGCTCGATCTCTTGGGGACATTGGAGGACAAAAAGAAAGAAGAATGGAGAAAATTTGTTAGGCCTCTGGTGCATGCCTATAATTGTACCAGGAATGATGTGACTGGGGAAGCTCCTTTTCTTTTAATGTTTGGCAGAGAACCACGTCTCCCCATTGACATTTGTTTTGGCATCAGCCCTCAAGGTTACAACCACAAAACACATTCACAGTATGTGAGAGACCTAAAGAAAAGACTTAAACATGCTTATGAGTTGGCCTCCAAAAATGCAGAGAAGAGAATGTTGCTGAACAAAAGGCGCTGGGATGCCAAAGTGACTGCCATGCCTTTGGAAGTAGGTGACAGAGTTCTTATAAGGAATCTAAGTCTAAGAAAGAAACACAAGATTTCTGACAAGTGGGAACCCATTGTTCATATTGTTGTCAAACAGCCTGACGAAAGTATCCCAGTCTATGTTGTCACGCCAGAGGATGGAGAGGGCAGAGAGAGAGTTTTGCATCGAGACATGCTTCTCCCCTGCGGATTCCTACCAGCAATTTGGAAATCAGATGTTGGAGATGGAGTGACCTCTAATCCCCTGCTGCAATCTTCAGCGACAAATGATGAAGAGGACCATGTGACCCACATATCTAATGTGGTAGAGAATACAGATCAGGAACCACAGGGGAAGGTCACAGGAACTTCTTTGGAGAGCATGTCACAGTCACAAAATACCCTGAATCCCAATGCTTCTGAGTTCATTTCGGAACAAACAGATTTGGCAGAGTCGGTGGCTGAATTTAGTCCAGTTTTACCATATTCAAGACCCCAAAGAAGGCGAGTTCAACCAGCCTACCTCAGTGACTACCAGGTTGACTCTAAAGTTCATTATCAACAACCCAGCTTATGTTTACCGACACAGCAGACGCTGGTTTGTAATTTTTTAGTGTCCTTGCAACAACAACTTGCAGGGTTAGTTCAGTCCCTGACTACTGGTAGTGACGAGGACGTCACATTTTAAGTGGAGGAGGATGTAACCCAGCTGGATTTTATTTGTTTATTCTGTGTTATTTGCTTTTCTGTATTGTTTTTACTTTATGGGTAGTGTCTCTTTAAGAGCAAAGTACGACATTACTTTACGGCAGCATTCCAACTGCCGTTGCTATGGCAACTCCTGGGCTTTGGAGATCAGAACCGTTGGAGAGCAGAGACCTGCTAGTCTCTGCCGTCCTTCTGCCTATCACCTGACTTCTTTATGCCTGATATATGATGTTTTCCTGCTAGGTGAGCATTACTGGAGATTTGTAATGTCATATGTGTTCTAATTTTATGTACTAAGTCGTCGCTAAGGCAGTAATGTTGTTTAGAAACCAAACTCCTGTTTTACTGTGGGTATTGTGTTAAAATTACTGTCAAGTTGTCGTGTTAAGTGAAATATTTAATATTCAGCTATGTTCATAAGGTGGTTATTATTTTATGGAGTTATATGCTTGATAAAGAATGTTAACTGCTGTTTTAAAATGGAGCTCACTGCTCCAACTGCCGTTGCTATGGCAACTCCTGGGCTTTGGAGATCAGAACCGTTGGAGAGCAGAGACCTGCTAGTCTCTGCCGTCCTTCTGCATATCACCTGACTTCTTTATGCCTGATATATGATGTTTTCCTGCTAGTGCATCATTGTGGCCAATATTGGAGAAAGGAACTCTGAGAAGGTGCTTCTGAGTCCTGTGCCTGTGGAGAAAGAGAGAGAGGCTGCTGAGTTGTTCGTGTCGGACACTGCCTGCCATCGTCATTCTGGGCCACCATCCCAGCCAGGACAACCTCTTTCATCTGTCTGTTCGTACGCATCAGACACACACACTCAAATATAGAGCTCTATATGAACAATTATTTTGTTTTGTTTTGTTTTGCTGGCCAGCTTCTAATAATTTTATTTTTCTATCAAGAGAGGACTTGCTACTGAGACAAATATAATTTGTCCCACACAGTTCAGAAGTGTGTTTAAATGAAACGAGCACAATGAATATGTTTCACTCATGTTTGGAGTGAATCTTTTATTTATTTATTTATTTCTTGTTGTTGTTGGTTTATTTATTTATTTATTGAAAACTGTATGACCGAGTTGAGACAAAGTTGGATGTGTTTCAGTCCAGTAATCTTGCAATAAACATAACTGGCTGATAGTAAACTGCTATCTGAACCACAGTAACTCCTATTATTTGGTTACATATTGAACACCTTTTTTTGATTTTATCATGTCCTGGATGACTGAGAATCTTCACCAGCATACGACTTTAAAGGGAAGACACTGTGCTATCACAAAATATATACAATGTATATATTTTATTTTCATTCTAGCACATATGTGGACACGAAGTGGTCAAAACAGGGGCGTGACACATGAAAGAGTTTGTTTTAACGTGTCCATTTGGAAAATCCTCTGGGGAAATCTGAAGGAATCTGCTGCAGATGTTGCGCTCTGTTTGGATCTGGGGCTCGGCCCTTTGATCTGACTGAAAATGTCCCACAGAGGTTTGCATTTCTGGTGAGCCAAAGGTTTTGCTCACGGAGCAAATTAGACGTGTTTCCCACCTCCAGATTTTGCCAGGTTTCCCTGCAGAGTCCACCTTCTGTGATCAGAGATGTGGGAACGCCACGGCCCCGCCCCTTGATCCATCTCTGTCCTGGCACAACCTGCGGCCAGTTGCTATCACCGATGGAAACCTTCGTTCTGTGCCAGTGACAGACCATCTGCAGGCTTCCTCCCACAGAGTTCATTTTACTTTGTAGATCTAACTCTGCTCAGTCAGAAGCCAATCGTCCTCGTGATGTTTCACTAAAACACTTCACACTGGCTGTAATATAAATGCCAAGTTTATTTTAATTTCAGTGTGGAACTGAGCATGAAGATGGGTCAGACCAAGAAGAGTTTAAGACAATAAGCGTGTTAGACATGTCTGTGGTTTCTTGGTTTTCTTTATAAAGATGTGATTTTAAGAGTTTCTTGAATCTGAGGTGGTGAGAGCTGTCATGTGCTGTAGTGTGGTTGGACCCAGGTTGCAGACAGGACTCTGGAACTCGAGACTAAAATAAGGAACATTATAAAAAATCAGGACTGACGTGGCAGCAAAAGTCACAGAAATGAAGAGAAGACACGGCACGGAGGGAAAGAGGAGCATGATGCCATGCAGGACGGTGCACGAACAGGGGAACAGTAAGGACACAGAATATAAAGAGACACTAATGATGGGATAAACACACACACCTGGGGAAGTCACTGCATGAGTGCAGCTACAGCGTGCGCTCTCAGGACATGATTACCTGCAGTGTTCCCTCAGTGAAGATTGAACTGGACAAAAGGACCTTCTCCTACTCCGCTCCTGTTTCCTGGAATATCTTGTAAAAAGATCTGGAGCTCTCGACCTTGACCTCTCTAAGGAGCATTAAACATCTGTTAAATTCATGGAAAAAAGAAACAATACAGACACGTTCCTGTTTTTAGTATTCTACATCACCTTATAATCTAGCTGTTTTTGTTTCCTGATTTTAAATAATTTTCTTTCTTTTACAGTATTTTCAATGTACCGTATTCACCGGTGTATAATACGCTCCTGTGTATAATATGCTTTGTCCAATTTTTGGAAATAAATCAGAAAAAACCGTACATAATGCTTCGGTGTATAATACGCGCTGCCGTGACAGTATTTTTTATGGCCACTAGATGGCGCCAAACCCTCCCCGACGCCGACGTAACGCGTCATCCACCCACCGCTGACGTTACGCGTCACCGATGAGACAACCCGGAAATGCGGTCCATTGTGCAACGCAAGCTGAATTTAATTAAAATTTAACTACAGAAACGCCTAAAAATATATTTGTTAGCTGAATATATATGTTAACGTGTCTCTGTTTAATTTTTGTTAATAAATTATTACATATCAGCTGAATTTAAAATGTAAACAACACGATGCGCGCACACACAGAACAGGCCCACAGGCCCGGTTTGGAGCGAGAGCTGAATTTAATTAAAATAAAACTACCGTACAGAAACACCTAAAAAATATATTTGTTAGCTGAATATATATGTTAACGTGTCTCGGTTTAATTTTTGTTAATAAATGATTACAAATGAGCTGAATTTTGAACGTAAACAACACGATGCTCGCACCCAGAAACGGTTTGCTACTCAGCAAGAGCTGAATTTAATTAAAATAAAACTACCGTACAGAAACACCTAAAAATATATATATTTGTTAGCTGAATATATATGTTAACGTGTCTCGGTTTAATTTTTGTTAATAAATGATTACAAATGAGCTGAATTTTGAACGTAAACAACACGATGCTCGCACCCAGAAATGGTTTGCTGCGCAGCAAGAGCTGAATTTAATTAAAATAAAATTACCGTACAGAAACACCTAAAAATATATATATTTGTTAGCTGAATATATATGTTAACGTGTCTCGGTTTAATTTTTGTTAATAAATGATTAAAAATTAGCTGAATTTCGAACGTAAACAACACGATGCTCGCACCCAGAAACGGTTTGCTGCGCAGCAAGAGCTGAAATTAATTAAAATAAAACTACCGTACAGAAACACCTAAAAATATATATATATTTGTTAGCTGACTTTATAGCAAACAGTCTCCTGAGCTTAACTAAATGTGAGCTGGTCTGAGCTGGATTTTAAAAAATAGTTCGCTGATTTATTTCTTTAAATTTAGCTAAATAAACGCTTAAAAAATATATTTCTTACCTGACTTTATAGCAGATGGACTCCTGAGCTTAACCAAATGTGAAATCAGCTGGATTTAAAAATCCGCGGTGTGGTTTATGAGTGGTATCTTGCAAACAAAAATAGCGAACCTCACAGCTAATTGCAGCGACCGGTACATTCAGAGCAGGGAGCGGACAGCGACAGAGTCAGTCCGACCAGAGGAGGCTTTTTTCGGACACATGAGCTAGAAACGTCTGGAAGTGGCCCTCTTCCTCTTCGCTCTCTGAGTCCTCTGCTGCTGCCCATAGTGCCCATAGCGGCCAAAACTGGTACTGCACCATTTTGGTACAGTCTGCAGGTAAACAGACTACAGGGCGCATTAGCGCACATAGCGGCCGAAACTGGTACTGCACCATTTTTGGCCAAAATGAAAAACTGCAATATCAGAGCCAAAAATGGGTCTAAAAATATGGGAAAAAATTCATAGATAATACGCTTCGGTGTATAATACGCAGGATATTCAAATGAACAATAAAAGTGCGTATTATACACCGACGAATACGATACAGGTAACCCCCGACCTACGAACGAGTTTGGGACCTAAGAACCGTTCGCAGCTCGATCCGTTCGTAGGTAGGGGGTGAAAATTATTTTTTTTAAAAATTCATTCATTCATTCAACCTTTATTTATCATGCTAACGGAGCGCGCGCACACATTTAAGCATGTACAGTAGTGTACTGTAATGTTAAACATTGCTATTCACATTTACAGAATAAATAAAAATATATTTTCTTACTTTGAGATGGTCATAGCCGACATCTTAGGTTGCCATGCGTTGTTGTTATCAGGCCGAGCAGCGCGACGAGCAAACCACGGGAGCTGCTCGAGGCCTGTGTTAGCTCTCGAGGCCTGTGTTAGCTTCTGCTAGCCAGGCCATGAGCTGGTGTTGGAGCGGCGGTGCGGCCCAATCGGCCATCATTCTGCAGCTGCTTCTCCGCCTGAGACGTCCACAGAGCTCACAGAGCGATTCCAGATAGTAATTAATCCATATGAGGCAATCCTGATCAACAAGTCTTCCAAACTTTGCTGCCTGTAGCCGTGACTAACCCTAAGATGGCTGGCCTCCGGTGACTGGCGACCTTCTTCCTGTTATGACCGACCTTCTTCCTGTTATGACCGGAAGTTGCACGATTATTGCGCAATCATGACAAAAATGATCAGAAATGATCATTTTTTATCATAATTATTATTTATAAAGCATTTAAAACAACCACAGCTGCAACAAAGTGATGTACACATGAAATTAAGAACATTTAAACACAAAAAAATAATAAAAAAAATAAAAAAATTATTTTTATTTTTTTAATACAGTAATTTCATATTTTTATTAAATATGATACGTTCACTATACCCCTGTTCGTCTTCAGAGAATGTTCCCCGACCGCTCCAACTTGTGCTGCAAATGTTTGAAGCATAGAGGTACTTTTTTCCACCTGTTCTGGTCATGTGACTTACTGCAGACTTTTTGGAAGGGCATTCATTCGGTGACTGAAAAGATTTTGGGTGGTTGCTTTTCTTTATCTCCTATATTTTATCTCCTAAATGTTTCCCCTAATCATTTGGATGCACAGTCTAAATCTTTGTTTATAATTCTTTGCTTTCTTGCCAAGAAGTGTATTTTGCTACAATGGATTTCACCACATCCCCCCACAGTAAACATGTGGCTCACGCAGATATCTGTTATCCTTCCTTTAGAAAAGCTGACCCACGATCTTAATCACAAATCAGAAATATTTCTGACATTATGGGGTCCTCTTGAGTCTTTCCTGCTTGGTTCCTAGGATTTTAGTATTTAATTATGTTGTATAGCTCTATTTGTTCTTGTTGTTTTTTATTTTTATTTTTATTATTTTTTATTATTATTATTATTATTATTTTTTTTTTTTTAATTATTGCTGTTCCTCATTTATTTTGATGGCTGTAAGGTGATATTGACTGGAGGAAGAGTCTGAGACCTTAATTCTTGTTTATGTGGAGTATCTTGTTGTAGTTCTATTTTTGTATGTGGGTATGTGTATATGTGTGGTGTGTGTGTGTGTATGTAGACAGCACAGGGTTTTTCTTTTTTGTGTGTTTGTTTTGTAAATAATTGAAAATCAATAAAAAAAATAAAAAAAAAAAAAAAAAAAAAAAAAATGATACGTTCGTAGGTCCCGTGGTTCGCAGGTCGATGGGGTCGTAGGTCGGGGGTTTGCTGTATATGCTTTTTTAATGATTGTCCACTGTTGTTATCAGTATTTGTTCAAATCAGTTCCCTTATCAGTCAGTCACTTCGGTGCAACATAAATGCTATGGGAAATTGCGTTCCGCGCGATTACCTGAAGGAATGCAATCACGCCTTTACGGCAGGGGCGTCAGCGTCACGCCAGAGACCCCACACTATGGGTATTTAAGGCGCTGACGTCCATCCTACTTCCTCTTATTGCCCTTCACCTCGCTTAAACCTGAACTTCTCTTCGCGGGACTTCTCTGTGCCTCATCGCTTGACCAGAGGTGAGCTTGCTCCCTACACAGGACGTACAGAGAATTCTTCCTAAGTACTGCCGGGCTAGCGAAAGCTAGTCCGGCACATTTTTCCTTAACCCCAAAGTATTTTCTTCTCCCCTTTCCGCAGACTGCTTCGCTCGACGGCGCTATCTGCGTCACATCGCTACCTCTGCTAATTTTGTAGCAGGCTAGCCAGCGAAAGCGACGCGACGGAGGAGACGTCTAAAAAAAACCAAAAGATTTTGGAAGGACTCGCTCGTCTTATCTCGGACATGCCTCCGGAGAAAGGAAAGCGAAAGACAAGACTTCCGAAAAAGACTAGCAGGATGGCGAGCCCAACCTTACGCGCCTGCTCCAGCGGATACATTTTTTCCCTTTCGGCGACGGACATCCCCGAGGCTTGTCCCGTCTGCCTGGGGATGTTGCACGTGAAGATGGCGTTGGACGCGCCCGATTCTTGCCTACACTGCAGCCAGATGCTGGAGGCGGTGAGGAGGCACCGGGCGGACGTCGTCGCTAAAGCCATGGGCGCTGCAGCGACGCCAACAGACCCGGACACTACTGAGCCTCTCACTTCCACACCGGAGCTCGAGAACATGGCTCTGGAGGACAGCACCCAAGGCGAATGGGGCGACAGCCCAGATGCGCTGGCTCCTATCGGGGACTTAACAGTCGACTTCGACACTCGAGGCTTGATATCGGGGACTTAACAGTCGACTTCGACACTCGAGGCTTGACGAACGAGGACGAGATCTCGATTTCAGCCTCAGGTGAATTTTCTGTGGATGATGCCGATGTTGAGTATGACGAACAGGGGGGAGACCTCTCTCGCACCCCGGCGCCTGTGCTCCCGGAGACTGACTTTTCGATCCCTGTTCTGTTCGACTTATGTCGCACAGCAACGGATGCGCTGCAGATCCCGTGGCCAGAACCTCCACCTTGTCAACAAGTCACGAGGTTGGCAGGAAATAGTTTTTAC
>JBBPBX010049911.1:0-25178 GCA_038048925.1 Garcialebias charrua | reverse complement strand
CTCCTCTGCTTCAATCGAGGGATCCCCTCTACATGCTGATTAAAATCCATTCTTGCTGATGAAATCAATAACCCCAATCGTTGTGGAATTACCGCTGTGGATTATAAGACTTTGTTTTCCAAGGGATCACAGACTCAGTTTTCCATGGGTTAACAGACTATGTTTTCCAAAGGATTGAAAGCTTACCGCAATGGGATTACTTACGAACAGTATGGAAATTCCAAAAACATTATGGGAGTATAATTTTGAACTTTTTCGGTGGTATCCTTTCGTGTTGGAACTCATCTCCAAGGACAGGCGATGATTTCCAAAAAGGGGGACTGTAGGGATATAGCACCCTCATGTCCGTATTGGAGTTGGACCTTTTGGCCTCTCTCTGAGCTCTGAGTGTTGCACTTTCTTGAAGCTCTCAGGGAGACAAGTGGACACCGTTTTTGTTGCAGTTATTTTGAATTAATGGACACCAATTAATCAGATTGAACTTTCTTTTTAATGTGTGTTAATTCAGAATTGATCTACAGTATACTTTTGTCATTTAATGATGATCTGTTACTTGCATGAGTTTGACCCTTCTGCTGGTTTATTTCTGCAGAACAAGCAGTCTTTGAATCTAAAGCACAAGGTCAGGGTAAACTTTTAACTTGCAACTTCCTTTTGTGTTGTCTGTGAAGTTAGCCATAATATTCTCTGTGCTCACAAACGGCCATCTGGCCGATTCTATAAACAAGTTTTCCTACTGTCCTTCAGAGACCTTCTGCCTATGGGGATGAAAAATCTATCTGTTGTTTTGTTAAACCAACCAATAGCCATCAGGAGGTGAGCAGACTCCACCCTCCATATAAAGTCTTACTTCCGTTTTGACTTTAGTGTCGAAGGGGAGAACTTCCTAACCACTGGTTTTCTCCTCTGGAAAAAGCTGGAAACGTTCTGGTCATTGTGTCAATTAGACCCACGTTTCAGCTGGAGTTACAGTAAAGCTTACTGTGCCTCATTCACTCATTTTCTAAAAGAATTTGTTTTCTGGAAGTTTTAGTTTGAAGTTCAGCCAGGACGTTGACCTTATTTCCTGCCGAGAGGGCGAGTTTCCTCGTATCGTGGAATCAGCATCACACACGCTGAAGTGTCAACTGGACGGCTATTGGACAAAACAATCCATTGTGTATGTCCAGATACTCCTCAACTCTTATCTACAGAGACGAAGCGTCAACAGGTAACGAGTCGTGGATGTGGGCTGAACGTGCGGGAGCCCAGCTTTAACTCGTGTGGGAAAAAGTGCCACCCTGTCTGCTCAAAATAATTAACTTCCTTTAAACTTAGCTTTCACTCTAATCCTTAAACTCCTCATTGTTCTTATTTTTCTTAAGCCATTAATCTTCAAGTAAATGTGCCAACAGTAAGTTAAACACTAACTGTCTGTTTGTTTTTAATTTGAATTCTTGTCAAAGTAGTTAGTGAATCAGAGCTAATATCGATACAAATGTTTAATGTACTTTTATGATTATTTCAATAAAAGGTCTATTTTCTGGTGGACCAACCTAAATTGAAGTCTCTCGTGAAATTACATTTCTGGCTAATCACTTTAAAGCAATTTAATACCGGAAAAAGGGTGAACTCGCGAATGAATTTGGGTCAGATCAAGTCTGCTCCAACTTCTCTAAAATATAGGTAAGTCAGTAAACTGACCAATAACACCTATATCATTACAGCAGCATCCAGCCACAATAGCTAAAAATAGATCATGCCTTTATATACCTAAACATTTGCAAGAGCATCTTAAGACTAAACTTGAACAAATAAAATGGCAGAATGTATTGGAATATAAAGATACTGAGATCTGTACTAACAACTTTATCAAGAGTGTCAATGAAATTTTAAACCAGTTTACAAAAATAGGCAAGTTTGGAAAACAGAACAATCATTTACCTTGGCTTAACAGTGACATTTTAAAATTGATAAAAGAAAGAGATAGAGCCTTTAAGAAATCCTTGAGTACAGGAATTACAACTGATCGTCAGATTTTTACATCACTGAGGAATAAAGTGATAAAACACATACGTAAAGCAAAAGCTATTTTCTACATTGACATTATAAAAGGAGCAAATGGAAATGGGAAAGTGATATGGGAAAATTTGAATAAGCTACTGGGACGCAACAATACTGATAATTTCAAAAATGTACAGCTTCAGGTAAATGGTGCACTGACAGATGACTTAAGCAAAATTGTTAATATGTTTAATTCATTTTTTATTAGTTCAATTGAAGAATTAACAATGCATCTCAAACACCCTGACATCCCACATAAATCTCTAGATGTCAATAAACCAGTATTTAGTATACAAGAAATCTCTGTCACTGAGGTTATAAAAACTATATCATCTCTAAAAGGCTCAAAGGCTAGAGACATATTTGGCCTGACAAGTCATTTTTTTAAGCTTCATAAAGAAGCACTTGCAAGTCCAATTGCACATATAATTAACCAATCGATTAAATACGGAGTAGTGCCATCCACATGGAAAATTGCCAGGGTTACCCCAGTGTTTAAGACAGGAGACAAAACAAAACCAGAGAATTATCGTCCTATAAGTATTTTGCCAATCATTTCGAAAATTGCAGAGAAATGGGTTGCTCTGCAGTTAACAGAGCATTTAAATGAAAGCCCAACTTCTCTCCATCCCATGCAATTCGGGTTTAGGAAGTATCACTCTACAGAGACAGCCACCTGTTACCTTCTGGAAAATCTAAAACAGCTTCTAGATCAGGGCGGCTTTGTGGGTGCTGTGTTCCTTGACCTGAAACGTGCTTTTGACACAATCAACCACAACATTCTTCTTGCTAAACTAACTCATTTTAATTTCTCTAATAGTGCCCTCTGCTGGATGAAATCATATCTGTCTGATAGAAAACAAGCAGTACAAATAGAAAACTCACAATCTACCTTTCTTACCTGCTCAGCTGGAGTCCCACAGGGCTCAATACTGGGACCAATCTTATTTAGCCTATATGTTAATGATTTGCCAAATGTTTGCAAAACTGTAAAAATGCAATTATATGCAGATGATACTGTATTGTATGTTCATGGAAAAACAAAAAATGAAGCTGCTGCTGTGCTTTCTAGTGCCATGATGCCAGTGTCTCACTGGCTCCAAGACTCTTGTCTACATCTCAACACTAAAAAAACGTCTGTATGTTTTTCTCTCGGCTGCCACCAGATAATGGGCATCCATCTGTGTTGGTCAATGGCGAGACATTAGATGTGGTTGAACAATTTAAATACCTCAGAGTCATTTTTGATTCCAATCTAAATTTCAAGCAACATGTAAAGAGAATTTCACATATAATTAAACTTAATCTGGCAAACTTCAAACATGGGGACGAGATGGTATAGTGGTAATGGCAGTCGCCCCCCGATCGGAAGGTTGGAGGTTCGAATCCCGAGTTCCCTCACCATGTGTCGTTGTGTCCCTAGGTAAGACACTTAAACCCGAGTTGCTCCCGGTAGGACAGGCAACGCCTTGCAAGGCAGTCTACCACTACCGGTGTATGAATGCGTGTATGAATGGGTGGATGGCTGGTACTGTGAAGCGCTTTAGGGCCCCTGAAAGGGGGTAGGAAAGCGCTATACAAGTAAGCTCCATTTACCATTTACAAACATATAAGACCTTCTCTGACAACAGAATCAGCAAAGGCTTACATGCATGCCATGATCTTCAGCCATATAGCCTATTGTTATACCACATGGTCTCACACTTCAGAGATCGTCATGAAGCCCCTAAAGACTCTTTTTAAGAAAACACTGAAAATTTTTGACAAAAAGCCAATACAGTATCATTATTGCAACATCATAAATAAGTACAACATTTTGGATTTTAATAGCTATCAGATTTTTATGGACGTTTGCCTGATTTTTAAAGTTTTAAATGGACTTGCTCCTCCTCCTTTAATATATTTTATAAGTAAAAAAACAAGTACAGTAAACACAAGAGCACTGACCAGAGGAGATTGTGATGTGCAGCGGCGCAGGACTAAATTTGGCCAAATGGTGGTGTCCATCAGAGGCACGCAGTCATGGAACACACTGCCAGTTTCCATCAGGAACTGTGGCACCTACTCCAGCTTTAAAAATTCTCTGAAACTTTGGCTGAAAACTAATCAGAAGTGCACTCATGTGTAGATTACTTTGTCTATTTTCTTATGGCATCATATTTTTATTGTAATTTTATGTTGTGTTATGTGCTATATAGGTGATGTTTGTATTTTTCTCTGCTCTTTTGTTTTATGGGATGTTTCTTATTCTTACCTGCCTTAGGACAACGGAAGAAAACTAGCTACAGTATTGTGCTAACTCCAGCATATTTACAGTGATGCTTACTGCTGTCATGTTGATTAACATGCGTTGTCCTAACTTAAATAAATAAATAAAAATAAATAAAGATGTCGGCCAGCACCTCGTAGAGCTGATCGGCACATTCTTTCAACACTTTCCAGGGGATGTTGTCTGAGCCTGTTGCTTTGTGAGGGTTGATCCTCCTGAAAGTATTCCTTACTTCTGCTGAGGTTACGCTGAGATGCTCTTCATCCGGTGGTGAGGTGAGTCTGGTGCTGGGTGGTCTGTTTGGTCTTCAAAGCGTGCATAAAACTTGTTGAGGGCATCAGGCAGAGATGGGTCTTTGGGACATTCGCTCCTGCCTTTATAATGTGTTATGCATTTAATGCCCCTCCACATGCTCTGTGGGTCTCGTGGGATGAATTGACCCTTGATCCTCTGTGCATAGGTAACCTTGGTCCTCGGGAGCCAAGATGGTGTAGTGGTTAGGGCGTTTGACTTGGGACCCGAAGGACGCGGGTTCGCGTCCCGGCCACTACACATCTTGGGGTGTCTATGAGTGCACACCTATTTCTCCAGCTCCCCGAGCGCCTTCTATGGCTGCTCACTGCACCACCTGGTAGGTGGTTGGGTTAAATGCAGAGACGAATTTCGTCTGTGTATGGGAAACATACGGAGATGACAAGCTTAGACAATTATTATTATTATTATTAATACCAGCAACCAGTTATTTCCTTGTCCTTCTCATCTCCTCTGAATCTCCAGACCTGAAGGCAGTGTTACTGGCTTCCAGCAGGGTGTGCACCTCTGCATTCAGCCAAGGTTTTCTGTTCAGGTAGCTTTTAACATATCTTGTGGTGTAGAAGTACGTGCTAATGTATTCCAGAACTGAGGATGCATATTGATCCAGATTAAACGATCCTCCATTTCAGCAGCTTCTCTGAAAACCTGCCAGTCAGTTTGTTCAAAACAATCTCTCAGTATGGAGCCACTGTCCTGGATCCAACATTTAACTTTCTTTTGTACCGGTCTGGAGCATCTCAGCAGGAGCAGGTAAGCAGGGACCATTAAGATTGAGATATGATCAGATCAGAGAATCCTAGGTTGGGGAGGGTTTCGGCTTTGTATGCATCTTTTACGTTCATGTAAACACGGTCCAGCGTGTTGTTCCCATGTGTTGGTATGCCCACATGCTGGTAAAAACTTGGGAGGCAGTCCTTTAAATTCACGTGATAAAAGTCTCTGGCCACAATGTGAAGAGCTTCAGGGTGTTCGCTCTGCAGCGAGCTGAGATCATCATGGAGCCCCTGCAGAGCCTCATTAGCGTGACCAGCGGGAGAAACGTAAAAAACGGTAATAAAAGTCACTGTGAACTTGTGGGGTAGATGTGGTCAAAGATCACAGTTATCTGCTCCAAAGCGTTTGAACATGAGAAATTTTTTTAAAGAACATTCTGTGTAATATACAGGTGCAGTATACATTTTCCTTGTGTTTTTTCTATTTTATTGTTGTTTTCTTATTGAAACTTCATTTTGTCTGCTTAGCTGCATTTTCCATCACAGTTTTTAAACTGAGTCCCATTGATTTTCTATTGCCTTAAGTGTCATAATTAATGCCATATTTTACCCTGTAGACATGGACGTCGCAACCATTTTATGTGAAGGGGACGTGTCCCCCCCACATTTAAAAAAAAGTTCATTTGGACCACCCCCCATTTTTTTAACTATAAAACATTAGTTCAGTTGGCGCTGTTTCTCTTTTTTCGTGAACAAATCCATTCCACTTAATAGGAAAAACGTAATCCATTAAAAATCCACTCCACATTTTCCTGGTTACCTCCGACATGCAGCCTGCAGTATTTCTGTTCTGCGTCTCCTTCTGCCTCGGCAGAGAATGCTCACTGGTGGATAGGGTTGGGCATCGTTTGAACTTGAGCGATTCCGGTTCCGATTCTTCGTTTCGATTCAGATTCCTTTCGGTTCTCGATTCAGATTCTTTTTGTAGGCTGGGTTAAAAAAAGAAATGTCAATTCAATTTCGTTCAGTCTATTTATACTGTATAGCGCCAAGTCACAACAGAAGTCGTCACAGGGCAATGAACAGAAACAATCAAATATAAAAATAATACGTTTTTTTTCCTTCTTCCTGAGCTCTGGTCGAAGCGGCAGCTTTTCTCCTCTCCTGCCCAACTTTTCCTCACCCTGCCTGGCAACCTTATTTATGAATTTTTTTCCCACAAAGTAAGGTCTGGGAGAACCAGCTTTCCCGTCGCAGACAAATTCCAGTGGATACGTGATGGATTCCTGGACGTGTGGAAGGTCAGGTATCGGTCAGTCTTGTCTGTGGAGGATGCTTACATAATTGGATTTATGATGACAGCAGCTTTACTGATCGGCACCTGTGAAGCACGGTCCTATCGGAAAAGAAGACTTCGAGGCAGAGTTAAAGTTTGATCTGTGCAGTGACCTCAATAAATCAGCTGCTTTACAAGCTTTGGGACTTGTCAGCTAAGAGGGATTCTACCTGGATTGGGATTTACTGCACAGTTTCAGTGGAAGGATTAAAACATATTGGATATTGGATTTTGATCGTCCAGAACAGACACTCAAGGCTGCAGAAAAAGTGAACTGTTTGCCTGAAGAAAATTCAACAATCAAACTTATCGCAATGTGACTCCCCAAACAGCCTTGAGGAAGGGCTGATTATCAAATTTCTCCTGGGTCATGAGTTACCAAGGACAACAGCTGCATCTATCGCACCTCGCCTACCCCCCTCCCCGGAGAACTCTCTGTGAGCGCTTATCAGAAACGCTGGCTGGAAACATCACAGAACTGTGGCTGATCTGAAAAAAGGCTCATGGACTTATCTCACCGCTTAGACCTCAAATGCATATGTAATTTGTCTTGAATGTGCTTGCTGGTAGTTTTTTGATGTCTCATGTCGTGTCCTAATAGAAAAAGATGTGAAAGATCTTTTTGTAATACCACTACCAATCCTCATGGTTTTCTCCTTTTTCATATCTAAGATTATCATTCTGATAAGGGATGAGATGGCCGTGCGGATCCCGCTGCAGCTTCACACACTTAGTCCCCCTTCGGGATGACTGTGCGTACATGTTCACGTTGTACTTGGTGCAATGTCAATAAAGATATTCTGATTCTGATTAACACTATTTATCTGAGGAGACTACTTTGAGTTTAACACCATCATGTTATAAATGAGCTACAGTAGTTAGGCAGAGTTCTTTCATGATTAAATAATTTGAACTTCTGTTTGAATTTTAATGCTATGAACTTTTCCTTTTTGTTTGGATTATTAAATCCGATAATTCTCAATCAGGTCATCTGGACAGTTTCTTTTTAGTAGAAACGTTTCACCCTCACTCCAGAGGGCTTCATCAGTCAGAGTAGTTCCAGCACACTGTTCCCCCACCAAGCCGTAAACAACTTAAGTGGACCAACCAGTTTGCTAGAGCCAAGATGGTTTCTGGAGGCCGTCCTGTCCCTCGTCATCTCCTCCCAGGCAGGCAGCCACAGCCAAAATGGTTATTTAAGATTGTTGGTTATTATTGATGGTTATTAAAGATTATTAAATCATTATTAAGATTGAGAATGTATGTAATTTCAGCTTTCATACACTTACACTCTCCTCCTCATCCTCCACTCCCTCATTCTCAGGCCTTTCCTCAGACTGCATGGTGACCCCATCATCTCCACAGTCTTCCTCTGTTGACCACAAAGAACATTACTAGTATTTAGATTTCAGATTTTAATAGCAGAAAAGGACAGTTGTGCATGAATGACACTTCACCTGCTCAATCATCTTTCTCTGGATCTGCTCCCAGACACCGTCATCCATCTTCTGTTTAAGGTGCAGAGCAGCTCTTCTTCATTTTATAACAAGATGGGATTAACTTATTTGACAAGTGGGCCATGGTAGGTGGTTTGTACTTGGGTTGATGGTTTTCACCATGTCCCTACAAACATATAAACAAACATGTCCCTGTTACTGTAACGTTAGCTTAGGATGGACAGTTATTAGCTCTGTTGTTATTGCCTAACTAACCTAAATGTTGGAGATTCCACATCTGAAAGGGGATGCAACCTTTTCACAACATATGCTGTAACTGTTCTGTGTCACTCTTCATTCAGTTGCACTAACGTATTTCTCTTGGACGCTGTGGTGAACACCGTGGAGCCTGAATAACATTATTAGCCATTTCAGGTTGTTTGTCTAATAAAAAAATACGAGCTAACGTTAGCATGGTGTTTGCATTTGAGTCGACCTACCGCTTTAAGTGGAGTATAACTTGTTAGCTGCCTTAATGTTGGTATGAGACATAGTTTATTGTAGGGCTGGGCGATATGGAAAAAATCATATATCACGATATGGACTTTTTAATATCACGATAACGATATATATCACGACATAAAAAAAAACTTTGGTCCAAATTTTTCCTGTACACACACACACACACACACACACACACACACCGTGTTGTATATATACAACACGATGTGTGTGTGTATACAAGAAAAATTTGGACCAAAGTTTTTTTTATTTTTTGTAATAGAGCTACGTGCCACCTCTGATCTGACTCTGTTCAAAACCAGACTGAAGACCCACTTGTTCAAAAAAGCTTTCAGTGTGTAACTTTTATTACTTTTGGTATTTTAGTATGTACCATTTTTTATTTCTATTGCCTTCTTTTATTACTGTTGTTTTTTATTCTATTCTCACTGATTTATTGTTCCAGTTTATTCATCTTTTTATCCTGTTAAGCACCTTGGTCAATGCAAGGCATTGTAGGAAGGTGCTATACAAATAAAGTTTATTATTATTATTATTATTATTTTATTTTATTTTACTACAGATACAGTTACAATTATAAGAATGTGAACAAAAAGAACAAGGAAATTTGGACCAAAGTAGAAACTTTGGTCCAACTTTGGACCTACTTTGGTCCAAATTTTTCCTGCAGGTGGCGGTAAAACAACGGCTGCTAATAAAACCCACGAAGAAGAAATCCGCTCTGACTGGAATCTGGAGTAAACAAGGCAAAGAAACAGAAAAGAGAAAACGTTGCGTTTGATTCCGGTTCTGTTGTGTCTCTGGTCTGTTTTGTATTGGTTAACTGGACCCGAGTTCGGACTCGGTTGGACTTCGTGTCCTCTGGACCCATTTTGTCTCCGAGTTTCAGCGGAGCGAAATAATGGAAGCTAACAAGGTGAGCTTCCCCCTCTTTTTGGTAAAAGTTCTTCTTCTTGGGCTGCCTGCGCAGCTGTTTCTCCATGTTGTGACACCCATAGATATCTGGTGACACCGGCTTCATGCCGGCTGCGTCTCTGTTGAACTCGAGTTTAACAACGTAAAGCATGTGTCGCAAACCCGCGCGTGCGTCAAACATAAAGCAGCGCCGTCATCTCGCAAAACCACAATATGAAGCTTCTTTGCGACCGTTATTTTTTTATTCTTATTTATCACGATAGAGACGATAGAAGGAAAGTAGCACGATAGACACGTTTCTATCGTCCCCACGATATATATTGTCATATCGCACAGCCCTAGTTTATTGTTTTATTTACCTGATGGAGCCGGAGAAGAGGCAGCGAAAAGTCCGGCAGAGCGTTTTGAAGACGGGCCACTCTGTTACTTCTGGTCGGACACGGACGAAGCGAAAATAGTCCGGCGGAGCGCGTCAAAGACGGGCCACTTTTTTTACTTCTCCACCCTCCTTTGCATGATATAAAATTATTGCAAGTGCTGCACTGAGCTGACTGGTCATTTTATTAAAGTTAAGCCACGCTTTCGACCGCGGCTGCTCACTTTCCATGTTTGGGAACACTTCCAATGGATTTTTCTTCGTTGGTTTTCGGCGGGCAGCTTCTTCTTCGTTGGTGTTCGGCAGGCGGCTTCAACTTCCGGTGGCAGACTAGGCATTGAAAATAGGGATCGAAAATAAATATTTTGAACGATTCCCAGAAAACCGGACAGTTAGTCCCGGTTCCAAACGATTCTCAATCCTCTATGCCCAACCCTACTGGTGGAGGAGGTGGAGACACCTCTGTGTTGATTGCTCACCAGTATTTATTACCAGTATTTATTCATTCAACCTTTATTTAGTCAGGTTAATCTCATTGGGCCTCATGCAAGAACATGTTCGTATTTTTATCCTAAATTTCTCTTACTTTTGTTCGTACGAAGCGTTCGTATGAACATGCCACATCAGATTCAACAAACTCTTCTATCCTCAGGAAAAGTGTGTAAATGAGCTGCGTAAATATGATGAATTGCACCTGTTCTATCCACCTGCGCGTGCACGCGGAGAGGTTATTTACATAATTCCCACCCCTCAAAACACCATATAAGGCTACGTTTCCTAGGACCAGCTAAAGCCAAAGAATGTTTGTTTATAATAAATGTGGACCTTAAAATATACACACGTCCTGGTGGCGCAACTGGGAACGCATTGTGCCGTTAGCTGCTCCTAACCTTATCTAGACCTCGTGGGTTCGATTCCCACAAGGTATGACTATTTTTTTTTCTTCTTTCTTTAGATTATTTATTCATTCCAGATTAAAAAGACTTTATGCTTTATTTCTTGTTGTATTGTAAATAGTTTTCTTGTGTTTTTTAAATCTGGAATGAATTAAAAGAAAAAAAAAAACGTTGTCCCATGTGGGAATTGAACCCATAAGGTTCGGAACGACGAGCCAACGCTCATCTCACTGAGCTATCGGAGCTCTATGACTGCAACAGGAGGAGGTCAAGGTAAAGTCTGCGTTACCGAGACAAATTAAACTTAAATTAATTCATAATTTAAGTTGGTTTTAGTTTGAGATCTTCATAATAATATTGTAGTGTTAGAAAACGGCATTGATAACAAATTGATTTTAATTTAAATATTTAATCCGTTAGTCATTATTACATTTAAAATTATAATTCTAATTCAAACAGAATAACCTATTGCTGGGTTGCAATCACGTGACCCGGAAGTGGCGCGAAATTCAGATGCGGGGCAGGAAGTGATTTTCCCCAGTTCAAAACACAGCAGAATGGATTACAGCAAGTATGCCAAAGCCCTAAATAAACTGGCGAGGACGAGTTTTGGGTTAACCATTTAGGATCAAAAGAAGCTTTAAATGGTTGTCGACTTGTTTCTGCCCGGGTGAGTAGTGAGATGTATTATTTATTTAGTAATTAGCCTATGCTAACTACGCTATCGCTAATGCTAACAACAAGTTTAGTTAGCCCCCTGTTATTTCTATGTGCGTGGATCTACTTAAAAATAATATATTTAGCTTCTGTAAAGCCAAATTCGTGCTGGAGTTGTATGTGTTAACGTTGAGTCATATGCATTTCTACACTGTAGGTCAGAGATCTACAGTAACTCCATTAAAAAGGTAAGTTAATGTACTGAAAATATTATGATTTTTTTTGTTTTGATAATACAGTATCATCAAGGTGATCGTATCTTCTTTGTAACTTCAGATACTAGCTGGTTAAACTCAAGGTGGCCATACATGGGAGCCTCACCAGATGGAGTCGTTTCATGTGACTGTCATGGAGCCAGGGTGTGTGAAATCAAGGTAAAATTTATTTCTCAAAAGGTTTGGACTACTGCACTGCAGACTTAGCTTTTTTAGATTTTTCTACCTGGATTATTGAGCATGCATTAGGGTACTGCACTGCAGACTTTGCGCACCTCACAGTATGAATGTTACAACTATAATTTTTTACTCAAATCTTTGTTGTTTGCATATTTCACAGCATGTAGCCGTAGTTTTGGGGATGGTCTTGCAGTTTGTGGGATGTTGCCTTGTTTCCAGTTAAAAAATGTGTGACCTTTCCATCACCTTTTAAAACTTAGTCCAGATTAATACATTCTTACCTGTGGAACACACCTGGTTGACAGAGACATAAATATAGTCTCATTTTCTAACATTGGTGTTGGATAGTGAAATGAGTGAAACACAATCTTTAAAAACGTATCATATTGAAATGTTTTGGAGACTACCGTATTTATTTTTTATGTCTAAGTTTCATTGTCTTGTCCTTCAGTGCCCACAGAGCAAACAGCATGAAGTCGGTCTGAGGATGTGTGCTGGACAGCCTGGTTTTTGTCTCGTCGTCTCGTCAAGGTTGGAGATTCTGTACAACTGGATAGGAACCATCCTTATTACCATCAGCTCCAGGATCAGATTCACATTGTGGATGTACAATATTGTGATTTTGTAGTATGGAGTGAAAATGATATTTATGTGGAAAGAATTCTGCCAGATGACCAGCTGTGGGAAACAGCAGTTCCCAAAATTCAGCACTATTTTACACATTGCATCCTACCTGAAATCCTGGGACAGAAATCCACACGTGACTAACCAATCTAAGAATCAAGAATGTTATTTGGAGTAGTTGATGAAAGGAGTTTGAAAAGTTTATACAAATTTAAACAGTTGCTCTTTTTTTCCCCAAAAACATTTGTCACTACCATAACATGTTTCAGCTACACCTGTAGCAAGCACTCTGCAGAAGGGTCATGTGATGTTGTTACATGTCATGACAGCTGTTTTTTATTTACAATAATCTTAATTGAAAAGTTAAGTATGTTAAATCAAATGATATATTTAAATCAATATGAGATTAGCTTGTGAATTTCAAAGGTGTTCTAATATGTTAAATAACAGCACATACAAATGTCATATGTCACAAATGTTGCAAAATGAGTCTACTTCAGAAAAATGTTTTTATTTCAATAGCAAAACTCATGTCATTTTAACTGACCAATATTCACAAAGATTGGTTATGGAGTTCATTGAATAAATTAAAAATATTCAACCTTATTGGGTAAATTTTTTTTTTGTCTTCATGAACAATTAACATGTACAAATATGGTCTGTAACAGTATTAGTGATTTAATTTACTTTTGATTTACTTTAAATGATAAATACATGTATAATCATTTAAACTTAAAATATTTATATAAATATAGTTGATTGAATTACTTGTCGCTCAGGCCACTCTATTAAGAATTGTAATCTTTCATGGAGAACATGAATCGTTCTAAAACAAATTCGAGACACAGTGGCTTTTGACACATTAAATCTATAGGCAAGGTCTTGAAGCTGCAGATTTAATCTGAGATGCATAAGTATCATAATAAATTGCTCAAATTTGGAGAGTGCTGACAGTGATGACATGCTGATGTATAAGGTTCACAGAGCTGAAAAATTTGCATCAAAACTAAAAAGTTGGGCAGTCCCGTATAAAACTTTGTTTTATCGTTGTTCTGGAAGGTTTCAGGAGTAAATTTAGTCACTGAGACTTTTTCCTTAAGGTCGCAGATCTCAGTTGTGTAGCCTTTCACTGCATCCTCCAGCTTTGTGAGGTCAACCATGCTTAGATCCGTCTGGCATTCTGCATCTGCAAATATTTAATTATTAAAAATTACGTTCAGAAATTCTATAAATAAATAAATAGTATTTTTATTTATTATTATTTTACCTTTGAATCGTTCGTTTTCAGGGGCTGGTAAGCTTTCTTCACAGAGCTCATCTTCCAGACTGTTGGCCTCCTCAGTGCAGAGAAGCTTCCAGGCCTTAGCTCTTTCCCTGCGCCGGAGGGATGCTTCTGTTTGTGGCCACTCGTTACTTCTTTGGTACCCCAGGTTAACAGTGGGGGCCCAGTCTTGGGAATGTACATCACCTGCTGCACTCGGACAACCTAAATATAAGACACCACTTTAAAGTAAAACACGTAAATGCCTTTCCTAGCACTAAGCTAACCGCTAACAACATTAGCATTCTAATCGGATTTTTTCTGGGAACAACCAAGTGTTGAACCACTACACAAGCTAGGGCATAACATATCTTACCTGTCTTTCTAGTTACTGTCCAATAAAATATCTGAAAATATGATTTAAACGATACGACCCTTACCTGTAACAAAGTGGTCGCTGCAGACTCTCGTCAGTTTCTGCACCTCCTGTTTTTAGCCGTAGGTTGTAATCCACGTTTGTCGTCTTTTTTCTGTAAGTTTTTTTAAATTAATCCCCTTGTAGCATACTACTTTCGGAACACGAAAATAACTTTTATCTATCTCTCGATTAGAGCGGTTGCAACAACCGTAAACGGCACAGAATTTAGGCATGTTGATGCTGAATCAGCAACAGAAGGAAACGGCTGCGTTTACTTCTTGCCCCGCATCTGCATTCTGTGACGTCACTGCTACGTCATCTGAAACCCAGCAATAGTCAAAAATAATTATGGTGCGTGATTTCTTTGGACTCAAAATATTTTCTGAATAACGAAATATAAAGTTATTAGTGAAGAAAATCCGTCTGGATAACAGCAGACGACTGCTCGTAAAATATACGACAGGTCTGGACCACACGTAAATTTAGTTCGTATCTGAAAAAAATCTTAGGATACGAAAACATTGTTGAATGCCACAAATGCTCCTAAATCACTCGTACGCACAGTTTAAGAACAAATCTGTGCATACGAACGGTTCTTGCATGAGGCCCATTGAGCCTCGAGGACTCATAAGAGAGACCTGGCTACAAACTAAAGAATGATGACAACAGCAACAGTAAAATTTCCTTGAACAATCAACAATAGACAATCATAAGAGAGAAATACAGATTTTTGAAAACAAGTTATAACAAAGATATCGAAGTAGCAAAAATACAGTATACAGATTATAAGGTAGATGTAGAAAATCAAAAACAGGAACATGTCTGCATGGGTTTTTGCCAGGATTCCAACAGATTCTTAAAATCATTTAGAGAGGTCAAGGTCAAGAGCTTCAGGTCTTTTTGTAAGATATTCCAGGAAGCAGGAGCGGAGTAGGAGAAGGCCCTTTTGCCAAGTTCAGTCCTCACTGACTGAACCCTGCAGGTAATCATGTTCTGAGAGCGCACGCTGTAGCTGCACTCACGCAACGACATGTAGGAGGAGATGTATGAAGGCAGCAGACCAAGAAGTGATTTAAAGTTGAAAATGTACCAGTGGAAGAGTCTGCGTGAAGTTAATGATGTCCAGTTAACCAGTGAATACAGGGTGCAGTGGTGGGTACGATAATCACAACCAGTTATGAATCTTAGTGCACCATGATAGACAACATCCAACATCTGCAGGGTGCTTGTAGGAGCATGCATGTAGATAATGTCACTGTAATCAATGGAGGGAAGGAAAGTCACAGATACAAGCGTTTCCTAACATTCAGAGTTAGACATGATCCGTTTCTGAAAAAGAAACCCAGTTTAACTTTCAATTTCTTTACTAGGTTTTCCACGTGGAGTTTAAAAGAGAGATGCGAATCGACCAGAATCGATGTGCGATTGCGAATTGATTTAGCTAGCTTAGTGCAGGCAGTTGCTGACCGGGGGCTTGATCATAATACAGGTAGTCCCCGACTTACGAGCGAGTTCCGTTCCTGCGAGTTGCTCGTAACACGAAAATTCGTAAGTTGGAACACGAAGCACGTGTTCTCGTAAGTCCGGATTTTCGCTCGTAAGTTGGAACATTTATGCTAGCGCTACTACGAACACTCGTTTTTCATCAAAAACGTTCATATTAGTTCATAAACATGGTCGGAAACGTGTTTCCAAACGGTTAGCTAACACACTTTCATCTAAAAACACAAAAAAGTGCTGTATTTTTTACAAATTTACTTCTCTTTCGCCAGCTCGTAAGTCCGGGACCTCGTAAGTTAGAGCGCTCGTAAGTCGGGGACTACCTGTATACTGTACATGTTAGGAGGATGCTAAACTGGCTGTGATTATCATATCCACCACTGCACCCTGTATTCACTGGTTAACTGGACATCATTAACTTCACACAGACTCTTCCACTGGTACATTTTCATCTTTAAATCACTTCTTGGTCTGCTGCCCTCATACATCTCCTCCTACATGTCTTTGCGTGAGTGCAGCTACAGTGTGCGCTCTCAGGACATGATTACCTGCAGTGTTCCATCAGTGAGGACTGAACTTGGAAAAAGGGCCTTCTCCTACTCCGCTCCTGCTTCATGGAATATCTTACAAAAAGATCTGAAGCTCTCGACCTTGACTTCTCTAAATGATTTTCAGAATCTGTTGGAATCCTGGCAAAAACCAATGCTGATTTGTTCCTGTTTTTGATTTTGTACATCTACCTTATAATGTTTGCTAGTTTTTGCTACTTTTTCTTTTGTCTATTGTTTAATGTACTTGTACCATTGCTGTTCATCATTCTTTAGTTTGTAGCAGGTCGCTTTCGTAAATGAGCCCTCGAAGCTCAATAAGATTTACCTGACTAAATAAAGGTTGAATGAATGCTTGAGAGAAGTGCAGCTCGTCATCTGTAGCATCTTAGCTCAGCAGTAACTGATGCTTTAAGACGCTGCAGGTGTAAGAGACGCTGTGTGTTAAAGCTGCACTATGTAACTTTGTAATGCAGTCTGTAACTTTTCTAACAATATATTTTTAACATATTTCTTCACTCTGTCACTATCTACTGACAGACTGATGTTAGACAAAGTAATCTCTGAAAAAAACTATAGTCCCCTTGCTTCTCTATCAGCATTTATAAAAACACTAAAAACACAGAGTGACCCGTCCTTAACCAGCCAATAAAAACAGAGTTTGTAACCAGCCAATAAAAACAGAGCTTGAATTTGAATTTCAGCAGAGCCTCAGAATGCTTTGCCTGTTGAAATTTTTTCTAAGTTCTGCACTCTACAGAAAGTTACACATAGCACCTTTAAGGTGCATTAAAGTTGAAATGTCTTTAAAGTGCGACTAAACACAGGCTGAGAAAGTACCTCTTCCCCCTGAAGCAGTTTGAAAATCTCCCTGAAAATGGGCGTGTCGAGAGACAAGGAGGGGTGGAGGTAGAGTTGTGCTTTTGTTCACGCCTCCACCAGCAACAACCTAAAACAAATTAAACCTCTAGCCAACAACATACACCAAGCAACAACAAAGTATAAACATGTAGATGTATTTATCTATTCCACCCATTCCATCCAAAACCAAAGGCTTACAAAAATGGATAAAAAATGAAAAGTAAAACCGTTTGTCAGGAGTGAAATGTGGCACTTCCATATAAGGTATGAATGCTGCAGGACCTTCTCATCTCTGCAGGGGATTGGCTCTGCTTGAACCACCTTTGTGATGTCAGAGTGAGAAAACGTGTCACAGTGAGAATCCTAGACCAATAAGAAAATTAAGCTGCAATACCTATGTTCAACCCATAGATGTTGCCATAAACACGTTTTTAGACCGGGGTTTAGTTCCTCTTTAAAACCTCATCAGTCTTCATGAGAAACATCCTTTAGATGAGTAGTGTTGAACACAAGTACAGTAAAAAAAAAAGTCCAGTGGTGATGGTTTTTATTTCTCTATAAAAACACAAATAATGTCAACCTGAGGCTGTTAAAGTTGAAATGTGTTTAAAACCCACAGCTGAATAAACTTGGTGAGAAACTTGTTTTAAATGTGTGGAATTAAAGTAAATCTAGCTGAAATTTTGCTTTTTTTGTACACTGCACACACACTATAGTGTCCCCCCACCATGCCTGTAGATTTGGTTGTACTCAACTTATAACAAATGAGGTATCTTTGTTTGTTTGTTTTTAGCTTTAACTGATTATCCAGGCTTCATAATTTAAAAAAAAAGATAGTTTTATTTTTCATAAGTTACGACGGATCCTGGAGGAGGCTCTCACTTTACCACAGTGCAGCTCCTACCTGTTGTGTGCAGGTGTGTCTGAGGTTTCCAGGTGATGTCCAGCAGTCTGCGCTGACGATCGATCTCTTCCTCGTACTGGACGATGGTTTTTTCAAACTCTGTGAATATTTCTTCAGCAGCAGCAGTTAGTCGCTCGCTGATAAACTCTCTCAGAGACTGAACTGAAGACATTGTTGCTGCACACACTCAAACATTCACCTCTCACACACAGAAACATGAACAAACCAACACACGCGTGGAGAGCTGCCAATGCTAATGCTAACTTCCGCCCTGGTGTCACACTTTTAGGTTCCGACAGAAACAAGTACACTGCCACCTTCTTCAAACTGTTTATAAACAAAAATTAGTTTATAGAAAATGTGTTCTACCTACGTCATGTAAATGAGAAGGACAGAAATTAGACCAACACAATTTTTTTCATCATTCAAACTTTATTTAGCTAGGTTAATCCCATTGAGCCTCGAGGACTCATTTACAAGAGACCTGGTTTCAACAAAGAATGATGACAACAGCAACAATTCCTTTGACAATCAACAATAGGCAATCAGAGAAATACAGATTTTTTACAAGTTTTAAAAAACATGTCAAAGCAGCAAAACAGATAGGTTATGCAAATGTAGAAAACTAAAAACAGGAAAGTGTCTGCATTGGTTTTTGCCAGGATTCCAACAGATTCTTAAAGCCATGTAGAGAAGTCAAGGTTGAGAGCTTCAGAATGTCAATTGCTGAACTTGTTTAATATTTAATATTTAGTCCAGCAGCCCTCAATATCTCTAAACAGCTCATCGCCGTCAATCAGTTTGAGCAGCTACTGGCACAACATGACACAAAAATCAACTTTTCTTACTTTGTCTGGAGTCTTTCGGTTATTATTCAGCAGTAACGAACTGATACTGACTATTTCATTGACTATGCATTTTATCAAAGCATTTTTAGACGCAGCAGATACATTTATCATTAAATTTTAGAGGGAAACAAAACTGTAAACACATTTATTAGAGAAAAAAAGTCTATGCAATACAATGATCAATACATAACAGGGTTTTATAATGTAATGATTTTTTTGTGAGGCAGAGAATAATATACAGGAATCATTCAGCTTTATCAAAAATATAAATATTCATGCTCAAAAGCTCCAAAATCATTTAAGAGGAATTTGGTATGCGTGAGTAGTTAATGTGTCTGAACACCAAAGGGGAGAAATGCCCCTTATGTGAAGTGAAACAAAGGTAGGTTTAAAAAAATACAGTATTTTCTGGTGTATAGGTCGCACTGTCCAATTATCACCAATAGATTGGAAAAATCCCTAGATTCATTCATTCAACCATTCAACCGTTATTTATACAGGCTAGCCTCGTTGAGCCACGGGGAATCATTTACAAGAGGGACCTGTCTCACTCACACCTAGGGTCAATTTATAGTTACCAATCAGCCTAACATGCATGTTTTTGGACTGTGGGAGGAAACCGGAGCACCCGGTGAAAACCCACGCATGCACGGAGAGAACATGCAAACTCCACCCAGAAAGGCCCCCGGACCGGGATTTGAACCGGGGACCTGCTCGCTGAGAGGCAGCAGCTCTACCAGTTGTGCCACCGTGCTGCCAAGATAGGTCGCACCAGTGTATAGGTCGCACCTACGTTTAGCTCTGCTGCAAATGTCTGCCACAGGAGCGCACAGCAAGGCTTTTAAGAAGATTAACACTTAAAAACAATTATTTGTTTGATAAAAATTATAGCAAATATGTGTCTGAGCTGAACTTTTCCTTAATAAATGAACGTAATTGTGAAATGAGCTGGATTTAAAAATTTGTTTTGCCGAAAGTGATAACAAGACATATATAGGTCGCACTGGTGTATAGGTCGCAGGCCTTGAAAAAACCATAAAAAGGTGCGACTTATACACCGGAAAAAATGGTAATAATAATCTGAGTAAGTTTAAAAAAATTACTCTTTATAATCCCTGTGAGTTTTCATATGACTGTTTAAATTACCTCTTACAATAAAACTTTTTCTACAGACCTGACACGAGAAAGGTCTCTCACCTGTGTGAGTTCTCATGTGTATACTCATATCAGCTCTAAAGATAAAACTTCTTCCACAGATCTGACATGAGAAAGGTCTCTCACCTGTGTGAATTTTCTTGTGAGCTTTCAAATGATCTTTTCGAATAAATTTTTTTCCACAGGTCTCGCATGAGAAAGGCTTTTCACCTGTGTGAGTTTTCATGTGAGCACTCAAAGCGCTTCCAAAAATAAAACTTTTTCCACAGGTCTCACATGTAAAGGACCTCTCACCTGTGTGAGTTATCATGTGGTATTTAAAGCTGTTATTTTCAGAGTAACTTTTTCCACAGATATGACAATTAAAAGGCTTCTCACCTGTGTGTGATTTCACATGAGAATTCAAAGCGCTTCTAAAAGCAAACGTTTTTCCACAGATCTGACATGAGTAAGGCTTCTCACCTGTGTGAGTTCTCATGTGAGCTGTTAAATTGTATTTTACAGAGAATTTTCTCCCACAAGTCGAACACACAAAACACTTTTGGGGGTTGCTTTTTCCTTTTGGGTGGTCTACATTGTCACTGGGACCTCTGGTTTGTGAACTTCTCTTATGTTGTTTCAGCTCTTCATCTCTGCTGGATCCTGAATCTGTTTGTCTGCTTCCTTCTTGAACTTGGCTCTCAGACACAGAAGAGTTCTGAGAGAACCATTGGTACCTGTTTGGTTCTAGTTCTCCGTGGTTTCTTTCATTATAAACAGGAGTTACCATAAAGGTTTCAGTCTCCTGCTCCTCTTTCATCTCTAGAGTTTTTGGATTTGCCTGTGGAGGTTCTAGATTCTTCTGCTCTTCTTTTTTCTGTGGAAGTTCTGGTTCCTCCTGGTCTGAACTGGAGTTCCTCTCCTGGTTACAGAGCCATTGGTCAGTGAGAACCTCTTTCTCCTTCCAGGTGTGATGCTGTGGGAGATCTGGATGAAAAAAAACAAAAGAAAATCGTAGATCAAAGTGATTGTAAGAAAATGTGCTTTATGTTTCATTCAATCGTTATTTATACAGGTTAGTCTCCTTGGTGTACTTTGTGTGTCATCTGGACGGAGAATGGAAGATAAGGAAACCTGGTGGTGGAAGAGTGAAGTGCAGGACGCTGTTCAAAGAAAGAGGTTAGCCAAGAAGAAATATGACAGAGAACTGAAGAGAGGAGACAGGAATATAAAGAGATGGGACGTAGAGCAAAGAGGAAAGTAGCTAAGGCAAAGCAGAGGGCGTATGATGAGTTGTATGGGAGACTGGACACTAAAGAGGACAAGAAGGACTTGTACAGATTGGCAAGACAGAGGGATTAGGCTGGAAAGGATGTGTAGCAGGTTAGGCTTATTAAAGATGGGAATGGGAATGTTCTAACAAGTGAGGAGAGTGTGATGGGAAGATGGAAGGATTACTTTGAGGAGCTAATGAATGAAGAGAATGAAAGAGAAAGAAGAGTGGAGGTCATAGAAACTGTGGACCAGGAAGTGGGAAAGATTAGTGAGGGTGAAGTCCGGAAAGCTCTGAAAATGAAGAAGGGGAAGGCAGTAGGACCTGATGACATACCAGTGGAGGTTTGGAAATGTCTTGGAGAGATGGCAGTGAGGTTTTTGACTCAAATAGTCAATGGCATATTTGAGGGTGAGAAAATGCCTGAGGAATGTAGAAGAAGTGTGCTGGTAGAAATTTTTAAGAACAAGGGTGATGTGCAGAGTTGTAGCAACTACAGAGGAATTCTCTAAAAAAGCTAAGTCTGGTCCTCTGGACATTCAGAGGAATTAAGTTGATGAGCCACACATGGGCCCCTCCATTTACAACTGGGTACTAGATTTCTTAACAGACAGACCACACTCAGTGAGGATCCACAACTTCTCCTCCTCCACCATAACCCTCAGCACTGGCTCTCCTCAAGGATGTGTGTTGAGCCCTCTCCTGTTCACTCTGCTCACATATGATTGTGCAGCTACCCATCCAGGCTGTCATATTGTAAAGTTTGCAGATGTAGTAATACAGCACTCTCATGTCCGTTACTGGATTTAAACCTCTTCACATCTCTCTGAAACTCTGAGTGTTACACTTTTCTTGAGCTCTGAAGAAGACAAGTGGACACTATTTTGTTACAATTATTTTGAATTAATGGACACCAATCAATCAGAAAGAACTTTCTTTTAATGTGTGTTAATTCAGAATTGATCAACAGTATATTTTTGTCATTTAATGATGATCTGTTTAACATGAGTGTTGCTCTCATGCTGGTATTTCTGCAGTACCAGGATGCTTTAATATTATGGCACAGTTCAGGGTAAACTTTTAACTTCCTTCTCTGCTTTGTCTTGTCCGTGAAGTAGCCATAATATTCTCTTTACGAACCAGCTCCATCTGGCCACTGGCCTAAACAATATGTAAGTGTCCTTCAGAGATCTTCCGACTGTGGGAGCTGAAAACTCATTCATTTATTTTGTTAAAACAGCCAATAACCATTCAGGAAGGAGCCAGACTCCACCCTCCATATAAAGGCTGACTTCCCGTTTTGGTTTTAGTGCAAAGGGGAGAACTAACTGAACAACTTGTTTTCTATGAAACTGGTGAAAACGTTGTGGTCATTTTGTCAATTAGACCTACCTTTCTCCACCAGAGTTACAGCAAAGCATTGCTGTAAACTCACTCATTTCTGTTTTGAAAGAATTTGTTTTCTGGAAGTTTTATTTTGAAACCCAGCCAGGTCGTTGGCCTTGTTTCCTGCCGAGAGAGGCGAGTTTCCTCGTATCGTTGAATCAGCACACGCACGCTGAAGTTTCAACTGGACGGCTGTTGGGACAAAACAATCCGTTGAGTGTGTCCAGATACTTCTCAGCTCTTATCTACAGAGACAAATCGTCAACAGGTAAAGAGTCGTGGATGTGGGCTGAGCGTGCGGGAGCCCAGCTGTTAACTCGTATGGGGAAAAGTGTCACCCTGTCATTTCAAAATACAGTAATTAACTTCCGTTAAACTTAGCTTTCATTTTATTCACTTCTTCCTCCTTATTCTTATTTTTCCTAAGCCAGTAACTTTTAAAGGGGACCTCAGATGTATTTTTTAAATTTTTATGGTATTTCTGTGGGATATCCAGACCCTATTCCTTCAATTTAATGCACAAAATAATTATTAGATAATCAATTATACCCTTTTTAATTCTGCCATTTTTAACTTTCGTTTTGAACGACCGGTTTCTTGAAGTCCACGCCCTTCAACGATCTGTTCACGCCCTCTGTAACAGCCAGTATCTGTAATGTGTTGTTGTTTTAAAATTAGCTCTTTTTTTATTACTCATTTGACTTACTGTTAGTGTTAGCTTAAGATAACTTACCGAAACCCGTCTGAGCGCGCCGCAGTTTGCTGCTCCTTTTAGCATGAGACCTGCCGAATCCGAAGCTAATGTTAGCTTGTTCCTCTTCCGGTTTTCGCCAGCTCCGCTCGTTGCACGCGATGAGATTTTGGGAGTTATCGCTGTTCCAGTGAAGACAACACAAAGTTCACCAAGTGTCTCCCGTAAATTAATCTGTAAGGAGAAGGTCCTCTTGCTGCGAGCCTGCTGCGAGGCTGCTGCAAGGCTGTACAGTTGAAGCTCCGCTCCATCGCGCCGGAAGAGGGTCCCGTCGAACCCGGTCCTTCCGCCTGTGGTCCGCTCGTTTAATTTTTGCCGGCTGCGCGTTGGCAGCGATCGCAAATACACTAAAAATTGAACTAAAACATAAAAATAACAATTATACTTTATTTATAAAGCCATTTAAAAAAACACAGCTGCAACAAAGTGCTGTACACATGAAATTAAGAACATATAAACAAAAGATGAGATGAAATCATGAAAAACAACAGTCATGTGTTTAATACAGAAGTGGGTTGAGCCTAACCAGGGGTTGCTAGGTGAGGGGCTGGACTCAGGTTTGATCTGATTGGCTGGCGGCTTGTGACGTCAATAAATGCAGGAAGTGTGAATCCTGGTGTATTTATCAAAAATAAATAAATCTACTTAGAGTAAATAAACCACTGGGTGCATTTTTTTGGCACAAGGACTGTTTTTTTATGAAGTAAATACCCAAAGTTTAGTAAAAAAACATTAAAAAGTGAATTTTGCATGTGTGGTCCCCTTTAAGTAAATGTGCCAACAGGAAAGTTAAACCTAACTTGTCTGTTTGTTCCAAGTTGAATTCTGTCTACAGTAGTTATTAAATCAGAGCTAATCGCGATACAAAATGTTTAAAGGGGACTACAGATGCAAAATTCACTTTTTAATGTTTTTGTACTCAACTTTGGGTATTTACTTCATAAAAAAACAGTCCTAAGGCCAAAAAAATGCACCCAGTGGTTTATTTACTATAAGTATATTTATTTATCTTAGATAGAAACGGGCCGATTGCACTTCCTGCGGTTTGTTACGTCACAAACCGCAGCCACAACCCACAGCCACAACCCATCCCAACCTTTGTCCCGCCCCCGTCACCTAGCAACCCCTGGTAATGCTCCACCCACGCGGTTCCTGAGTTCATCTCAGCCTGCACACTAGGTGGCGGTATGCACCTAACAGTTGTTTGCGATCCGCCATAAATCAAATGGAGAAGAAGAAGAATAGTTCATCTCAACAGAATGGCTCCTAAAGTTAAATGTTGCGTTGTTGGCTGCATTACACAACATGTGTCGATACACACTCTTCCAGTCTCAGAGAGCAGAGATGCGTGGCTTAATTTTATTTTTAATGGCAATGTCCAGGCGACATTACCGAAGAAGAATTACACTTCTTATATGATGAAGGACTACTTTTGCACAACTGCCAGTTTGGTTGAGTGGTTAGCGCGCTGGACCGCCACTCGGGAGACCTGGGTTCGCATCTTGTCCATTGCATCTTTTTTTTCCCCCTTTTTTTTTTAAAGCCTTTTGTTTCGGAGAAACCCTCTCTGACCCTCCTGGCGAAGATAATGGAGCACTAAGCAGATTTAAAATTGATAGTTTTCAGATAAAAAGACAGCACCGCTGTGAGTGTGTGTGTGTGTGTGTGTGTGTGTGTGTCCGCCAGTGACTTTGTTTATGCTACGTTGTAAGGCCCAGTTTTCTGAGTTTTACCAAA
>JBBPBX010049910.1:14495-25178 GCA_038048925.1 Garcialebias charrua | reverse complement strand
GAGAGGCAGCAGCTCTACCAGTTGTGCCACCGTGCTGCCCATATATATATTATGTATATGTATATTACATATACATATACATGGATTAATAATTGTATATGTATATTACATTATGACAATTTTGGGGCCGAATACACGTCTATGTTCTGTTTGGTATCCTAGATTTCAAAACGAAAGACTCCTCTAACGTATTTATTATAATACATTTGATCTTGTTTCTTACTTTTCATTCATTCAACCTTTATTTAGTCAGGTAAATCTCATTGAGCCTCGTGGACTCATTTACAAGAGCGACCTGCTACAAACTAACGAACGATGAACAGCAATGGTAGAATTTCCTTAAACAATAAACAATAGAAAAACATAAGAGAGAAATATAGATTTAAAAAAAAAAAACAAAGTATCAAAAACTAGTATGCACGCGGCTCGCTGTGTAGTGCAGGTGTTTTCCATAAGGGAGGTTCTTTCTGCTTTAGCGCCAACAGTGTGACCGAAGCTACCTGAAGTCAGGACTGACCAGGTGGCTGCCATGTGCGATCAGCTTATCAAAGCTGTTGTTGTGATAACGGTCGCAGAAACAAGCCAAAATTTACGAACGGAGGCCTTAAAGTTTTGTGAAGAGTTTAAAGAGACGAGCATCCTCTGTGTCCTACAATTAGCGGACAAAACCCAGCCAGCTGTGGTGAAACACTTTGGTTTACAAATACTGGAGCATGTCATCAAATTGCGATGGAACAACATGGAGCAACAAGAGAAGGTCCAGTTAAAGGAGCGTGCCATGCAGCTACTATCAAATGGTACTCGTCCTATCCTGGAGAAAGAGAGTCATATCAAAGATGCGCTGTCTCGAATCACAGTGGAAATGATCAAGAGAGAATGGCCTCAAAATTGGCCAGATATGCTTAAAGAGATGGAAGCTCTCTCCAGCCAGGGGGAGGCACAGACAGAACTTGTCATGATGATCCTTTTGAGGCTGCCAGAAGATGTTAGCACCTTCCAGATGTTGCCCACCCAGCAACGCCGAGACATTCAGCAGACGCTCACCCAAAACATGGATAGTAATGTATCTTCAGTTTTATAATAGCCATTCTGCACATTCATGTTGAGGACTATTGCAAAGTGAAAAAAAAAATACCTGGACATGAACTTGAGGCAAGAGCTCACTGTCGAGTTGCTGTCGCTACACTTAAGGCCCCGGCAGCAGTGTTAATTTTGACAGCTATTTTTAATTTAGTTTTCGTCTTAGTCATGTGACTAAAACATCATTTAGTTTTAGTCATTACTTCGTCATCAGAATTTTTTTTTTGTTTTAGTCTAATTTTAGTTGACAAATCAATGAAAACATTTAGTCGACTAAATCTACAGTCAATTAAGTCGACTAAGTTATACATAGTAAAAACTTTTCATCAATTTCATCAATTCTCTGTAGTTACTAAAACAAAACATTAAATTTGTCAGTGAGCAGTGCACTCTGCTGGCTGGCTGCGCACTGCGCAGCTACATTGCAAAGAGCTTAGCACTGATTGGACGGCTAACTAGTTGTCCCGCCTATTTGCTTGGGCTAAAGTCATTCTGATTGGCTCCCTCTGTAATTTGGCCCTACCTTCCGCCAAACGAAAACAGTTTTGATTGGATTTCGTCCCAGTCAATGTTTTAGTCTCGTTTTTATTCGTTGACGAAAGTGTCAATTCATTTCGTCACAGTTTTTATCCGATCACGTTGTCTTTATTTAGTTACTGTGTCGTTTCTGTCATGAAATAAAGGTTCGTTGACGAAAATCATAACGAAAATAATTAGTCAACAAAATTAACACTGCCCGGCAGAGCTCTGCGTAAGGGAGTACGCTGCTGTACGCCGTACGTTCGCAGAGGCACAAGCGTAGCCCCGCAGGGCACGAACGCGCGAAGCTCAAATTTTACGACCACGTACACGAGGCGCGTTGTCTCACAATAAACTGCCTGGTGCCAGACTGTTTTGTATGTGACACAAATGTATTAAATTCCCCTTCTTCCCTGATCTGGACTTTTCTTTTGATTTTTATGTGCCAAAAGTCAAGTGATCGCTTCCTCCTCCGTTGACTCCATGACTGAAATGATGAGAAATTAATGAATTTGTCACGAGCGAATTAAACTCGGGTTCTACGTGGCTGCGCGAGGTTCTACAGATTTCTTGGTGGGCTGCAGGACCAGCGCTCCCTGTTTTTATTTTTTAGAACTTTTTATTAACATATAAAGTTTAGAAACACCGCAGCGGCTGCAGCCGAGCCAGCTCATGCCTTTTTTCCCACCCGACCTGTCAATCAATTCAGTAGGCGTGTCAGCAAATGACCAATCAGCGACCTCAGTTTGTCCCGTAGGTAAACGCTCTGCGCGCAGCTACTCAAATTACGACAAGAATTTGGAGCGAACGCGAGCATTTAACGTGAGAACGATCGCAGAGCTGTGCTTGTGAACGCGTGCGCACAGAACACGCGCGTAGAGCGGCGTACAGGCCGTACGCAGAGCTCTGCCTGGGACTTCAATACTCTGGCAGGCTACATACCTGTAGGTTGGGTGTCTTTGATGCACATCACCTCTGGAAACTGTAAGCTGCTGGAGATGTGTCTTCTGCTGAGTGAACCGGATTTGCAGCTAGAAGCTTCCGAGTGTCTGCTCATTGCTTTGAGTCGGAAGGGAAAACTGGAGGAGAGGAAGCCGTTCACGCTGCTGTTTGATGATGTGGCAATTACATTCATCCTCTCTGCAGCCCAATCAGCAGATTGTCTCACAATATCTCCAGATTCCCTAGAATCACAGGGAGTGGAGGTGGTGGAACGGCGGTACAATTCTCTGAAGAGGCTCTGTCAGGTTTTGTGCTCTCTGGGATTCCAACGCTGCTCGTTAGTAGGTTCAAATGTGACCGCTGAAACTCCTGCAAATCTCTGCAAGTACATAGTAATAATAATAATAATAATGAATTCAATTTATAATGCACTTTTCGTTAATAAAAATCTCAAAGTGCATAGATGCCTTATTTGCCTTCACTATGCATTCCAGTGTGTTTGTAAAATCCTGCACTGTTCCAATCTGGACAACTTTGTTCAAACATGAGACTCTGTCAAAAGTCACAGTCGTTGTGGAAATGGCCTTGAAATACCTCAAAGCTTCAGTGAGCTTTCTTAGGATTGGCTTTCCTTCTCAAAATGACAGCCCAAGCTGTGGGTACTCTGGAATGGACTTTGACAATGACCAAGACTTCAACTTGTTCTTTACCTCATCGATCACAGCAGGCGGATGTTGAGAGGTGTATAAGTCGCATCCTTCCACTAGAGGCTTTACAGACTGCAGCAGACGTTCTTCGGTTTCAGATCGCCAGTCCAATTGATCCTGGAGATGCCACAAGGGCATGCAGAGGGCATGTGTTCTCTGCTGTCTCCATCAGGCATTCAGTGGGATGCAGCGACAGTCTTCATGAAGGCTGTCACGTCTCAGATCATTAAACATCTGGAGATGTTTCAAAATGGAAAAGCCTAGAAATGGATATGAAAGGTATAGAGGTGAGAAATTTAATATATCACAAAACATTATTGGGCAAATTAGAAAATCAACTGGATTCAATAACCAAAAATACAATTGAAATATGGAACACAGTTGTTGATAGATATAAACTAGAAAAAGAAACAAGGATCTTGAGCTGGTTTGCTTGGGACTCAAGGTTCGTACCGGGTACCCATGATAAAGGGTTTAAACAGTGGGCAAATAAAGGTATAACAGTGATGTGTAAGATGGTTGAAAGGGGTAATCTGCAGAGTTTTGAGAACCTGAGGAAAAAAAATTGGATTGGAAGAGCAAGAACAGTATCAGTACTTTCAAATTGGACATTACTATGAAAAGGAGGTAAAACTGACACAACAAGCGAAATTATTGAAGTCTTTCGAAAGGCCTACGAGGGAAAAAAAAAGTAGAATAATGTCAACTTTATACAGAGGTCTGATGGCAGAAAAGAAAACTTCCTCTCTATATATTAAAGAAAAATGGGAAAAAGAAATGCAGGAACAAATAACTGAGGAAGAATGGTTAAACATCTGTAAAACGCAGTGTACGGCCACCAGCTCCAGGTTCTGGAGAGAATTTAATTGGAAAAATATCATTAAATTCTTTATAACACCAAAACTTCAGAAGAAAATGGCATCCAGCACGCAACCGTGCTGGAGATCCTGTGGACACAGAGATGTGGACCATGTATATTTTGGTCATGTCAAAAAAAAAAAGGGTATTGGGATAAAATATGGCTTACTTTGAATAAAATACAATATGAAATACCCAAAACATGCAAAATACTTTATTTGGGAAATATTACACACGAAATCATACAAAAAGAGGATGAATACCTGATTAAAAGCAAGTAAAAAAAGCCATCACAAGAATGTGGTATAAAGTGGATCTACCGACTGTGTGGAGCGGTGGCTGAGCACTGTGGAAGAGATATTTATAATGGAAAAACTCACTCCTAAATTAAGACTGGCAAGAGGCGCAGTTTAATGAAAAGTGGGGAAAATGGACTTATTACAGAAAGAATACACCACCTTCAGAATCTTGGAATCCTGGCAAAAACCAATGCAGATTTGTTCCTGTCTTTGATTTTATACATCTACCTTATAATGTTTTGCTAGTTTTTTGATACTTTGTTAAAAAAAAAAAAATAAAAAAAAATATATATTTTTTTTTTTTTTTCTCTCTTTTGTTTTCTATTGTTTATTGTTTAAGGAAATTCTACCATTGCTGTTCATCGTTCTTTAGTTTTAGCAGGTCGCTTTCGTAAATGAGCCCATGAGGTTCAAAGGATTTACCTGACTAAATAAAGGTTGAATGAATGAATGAACCTTCTCAACTGAACAATGACAACACTGGAAAATTAACCATTGATTAATTATAATTTAAGAGGTGAAGAACATTTTAAAAAACTATGTATTAGAACAACCAGGAAGAGTTTTTGTTTGTCAGTGTGTGGAGTAAATGTATGGAATGGATTGAATGACGAATTAAAAAAAAGTACAAATATAAACCAGCTTAAAAAACGATTTAAAAAGGAACTTATTGCAAAATACGCTCTATAAGATGAGTGTTTTAAAGTCTATAAATGCAATTGATGATATAAATAGTGTTTAGATACAGTACTGTAATTGTTTATCTTTAAATATCATGTAAAGTGGACACAAGTTGTATCATTTTGGTTTTTTGACAGTTAATTGATTATAAATTGATGAGTATGAAAGGGGCAGGACATTATAAGATACAGTATTGTATCTTCTACCTGTTCCTTTTCGAACAGAACACATAAAATTTGCATGTCACTTGGGCATAATTATTTGTATTAACTTTTATTTTTTTAGTTGTGTTATCCTGTTATTTCTTTTTCTTTCTTGATTGTCTTTTCTGCCTGTTCGAAATAAATAAAATAAATAAATAAATTAAGACTGTATATATTGTACTTCTTCACTGCAAATATTTTAAGGAAAAAAAAAAAATTCTGGACAAGCTGCCGATAGATCAGAGCATGGAGCTGCTGCAGGTCGTACTGAACTACGAAACCAGAGATCTGCTCACCTGTACTGCGTGCTCAGCAACATCTTCACCCTCTTCCCGTCCACAGACCACAGGTCGTGCCACAAGTCCTCTCCAAGCTGTCTAAAGTTATTACACTTGAAGCTGAAGTGAAAGACAGGGCGTCTTGGACTCGAGCTGAGAAGAATGTGAGGAGACATGCCTGCTCTTCTGTCATAACTCTTGCCTTGCTTCCACCTCGTTCTACAGTGATGTCAAAACGCTGTTTTCGAGCAACATTGTGCTGACTTACCTGGAGAAATGTTCACTGATCGAAGCTCTGGTGCTCCTCTGTAACCAGTTCAAAGACTTTGAGAAACAAAAAGCGTTTATAGACGAACTGGTGGCTCCAATAATCACAGAGTGGACCTCAGAGGAGATGAAGTGTGAGATTTGGGACCCTGTCAAGTTTATGTCCTTTGTTGGAGGCGAGACACAGATGCAGTCAGCCTGAATAGACTTGAGCTTCTGCCTGTTCGGCATGCTGGCGGCGGTGAGGCGTTCACGCTGGCCTGCAGATCTAGAAGTAGCCGAAAGCTGGGGGCTTTGTGGTGGGCTACACCCCTGCTGGAGCCCCCATCCACAGAAACCCCTGCGCCGCACAGCTCCTGGCCTTTTTTCCCCCAACCTACTGGCTCTAATAAGGACTCAAAACTCTTTGTTCATACCAGAAAACTTGGCTCGTCTCAGTGAGACTTTCACCGGAGCCTTCGATGTGATGGAAGGACAAAAGAAAATAATTCTCAGTCTTTTTAAGCATCCTCTGGATATTTACGGCACTCCTGTGCAAAAAAGCAGCCCTGAACAAATGCGAAAGCTGCTTCCACAACGTGGGCGCTGCATCCATAGCCCTGCAGCAGGACTTCTACTCTGCTGACAAGCTGTGTGAAGGAATAACAGGCTCTGTTTTTTCCTCCCTCGATCACCTAACTGACCACAGACTTCGCCCCATGCTTCGACAGTTTTTGAAGCCGATTGTGAGCTCCTGTCCTCCAGAGCTATATGGCAGTCTACTATGCCCTCTGTTGGGTCCTCTGTTCTCCTACATGTTGCAGACGCCAGGTGGCAAGTGATCAGCCAGAGGACGTCTGTAGATGAAGAGGAGCAGGAGCTCTGTCAGGACAGTCAGGTGATGCAGGAGATGTTGGAAGAGGAGATTTTATGCCTGCTCACCAGGGAGGTTTTGGATCTTCTCGCTGTCGGTTGTATTTCCAAAGAAGTGCCTGAACCTGCAGCAAATAAAGAGGAAATTGATGAAGAGATGATGGTGATGGATTCAGTACAGTTGGGATCTTCTCCGCAGTACACAGAGGAGCTGACTGAGTTTGGAAAATGTCAAAGATGAGAACACCTACATGACTCTATTGACGCTTGCTTTCACTTCACTGTCATGGAAGGATGCCACTAATTGTCATCGCACTGGAAACCTTCTTTCCTCACATGGTTTTCTACCAGCGTTCTCAAAGGACTTTATGTTCACGGGCAGCATGACATCTGCAATGCCACTCTCTTTAATCTGGCCCTGCTCGTCTATGAAAACCTGCGACCTTTCAACTTGGAGCTGAACACGGTGATGAGCCAGATCCCAAACGTCAGTACTACTGACGCTCTGGACCAGTTCGACCACAGCCTTGCAGATCCCGGACGAGCCCCCACAACTGTAACGGGTATCAGGATCCCGGACCCGTTAGCAGCAGATGAAGCTGGAAAAACAACATGTAAATGAGCACACGGGAGACGCAGTCTGTGTTACTCCAGTTTCTCTCAGCTTATTTTATTGAACAAAGCAGCTCATTTAATTGTCAATACAGCCCAATTTCTAGTTCAGTAATTTACTGTATGTATAATATATGTAGACATTTTCCATCATAGACATAAACATCAACATTAGCTTTCCTTTAAACAGGAATAATCCCATCAACCTCATATTTCGTCACAATTCCCTCAGGTAACATGTACCTTCAATTCACTGCACTTTATATGCATATTTATTCACACACAGTGATATATTTCATGGGCATGTATGTTACAGTTATTGTAAACTGGTATAACTATCTTTGAATTTAAACTAATTTAAATGAACGCATTAAATCACAGTTTAACCTTCCCAACACTGTGTTTAGAACATAAATAAACCACACAGCCTGATAACAGTACAATACTCATACCAGGGAATATATATATATATATATATATATATANTCTAACCCCAAAATTACACCACACGCGGCTCCGCCCCGCTCCGGTCCGCAGGTCGCAGCTGAGCGAGTCCAAAGCCCACTGCCTCCGCTCCGCTCAGGTCCGCCTGGATGCGCCGCTCCGAGACACGTGCGAGATCGCGCGATAAATCAAGTGATAAATAAGTAAGTCAGAACAAAACAATTCATTCGGTGGAAGAAGGAGAACAACTGTAGAGAGACTGCTGCCTTGATCTTCTCTCGTAAATGAGCTACATGGTTTGAGCAACAGGAAGTGATGTTTACATTTCAGAATAAAATACTTTTTTATTTATTTATTTCTTGTATTGCGTTATTAGGCGTAGTCATAGTCATAAATATAATAGTTTAGTCATAGAATAGTCATAAATGATAGTTTGACAGCATTTTTGTACAAATAAATCCGTATAGAGCTAGGATTAGTCCGCCCGTGGTGATTTTATTTTGTAAATACGGAAGTTGTGCTCGTTCCTTTTCCTGTTGGTGCGACGTAATCTTCAAAACTTGACTGCGGAGCAGCTCCGGCGTCCGGCCAGAAATAGAAAAATTTCTAAAATTTCACGGAGTGCCGTCCGCTCGCCGCAGCGCGCCGCCGCCGTGCGGAGCCAGTGTACTTTATCTCATTGATTATAATGGGTGCGTATTTGCTGCGGAGGTCGGACCGGAGCGGGGTGGAAGCGCACCGCGTGCAGTGTACTTTCGGCGTCAGTCTGCGGCTGCGTAGCTTCATTCTGCAAGAGTCGCCTATATTTTTTTGCATAACTTGAAAAATTCCGGTACGTTGTGTCGCATTTGGGTGTTCTAATATCGCCAGTGAACACGTGAGCCGCCATTTCCCAAAAGATGAGAAACTTTGTCACGAATGGACAACGCAAGTACAGAGAACGAGGGACCGGTGGGTTCCAACAAAATACTCTGTACTTTGTAGCGACCATTTCACTGCTGATTCCTTTTTGGATACACCTGGTTTACAACAATCTTTGGGCTTTAAAGTAAAACGCAAAAGACTTTTAAAACCGGATGCTATTCCTACTATTTTTAAAAGAAAATCTACAGAAGAAAGCTCCACAGCTACAACATAAAAAAAAAACACAGGGAAGCTACCGTCGGAAAACTGTCCAGGAAAAAAGTGTTTGTCTAAACATAATCGGAGGTGTGTAGTGTTTTCGATGAAAAAATATATAACGTGAGTTCACGTTGCTTTACTTTATACACTGTGAGTGTATAAAGCCAATTATCACGACAGATTCGTTATGTTGGATGCTAATAAAAAGTTAGCCGTGAGACACTCGGTAGCACACACACTGCGCTAGTTGTGGTTTTTTAGATGATTTCTGCACGATCAAATCACATCAGTATGTTTTTTTCTTAAGGCAGTGTTTATTAATGAGAGTTTTGGACGATTTAGTGTCTTAAAATGATTAATCTGAAACGCAATTGGGCCTCGATCTTAGCTTGGCTGAGAACAAAGAGGCTACATTTAGCTAACCGCACTTAGCTAATGTGTATGAAGTAAGCCGTGTCTAAATCACTTTTCCATTGATCGAGTATCCAATAAATTTATCAGATGAGGACTAATTCTTCGATTGCTTATATTCATTCAAGTACTAACAATAATTTATGTTTGTTGGATGCTAATAAAAAGTTAGCCGTGAGACACTCGGTAGCACACACACTGCGCTAGTTATGTTTTTTTAGATGATTTCTGCACGATCAATTCACATCAGTATGTTTTTTTCTAAAGGGAGTGTTTATTAATGAGAGTTTTGGACGATTTACTGTCTTAAAATGATTCCAAAACTGAAGACAGATCGCTCAAATCTTCACTTAGATTACTGTACTAAGTTCGTCGGATTCTACATTCTCCGCCATTGTATTTTACAGGGGGCGTTCCAGGTAACTTCATCTTCGTACGTCACAGATGTCGTATGCGGAAATACCCGGATTTACAGTGAAGAAACACGGCGCTCTTGGTTTAATCATAACATTATTATTATTATTTATAACGTTATTATTGTATTAGTTAGAAAATTAGAAATAGTTATTCATTTTGTACTGTTGGTGGAAGATTATTATTGTTTAATCTGATTGTTTGAAAAAAGGGGCAGATATAATAAGATTTATTCTTCTTTCTGCTACCTTTCATTTTTTTATATTTTGTACGTTATCATTTATGGGATTGTCTTGTATTGTGTTTCTTTTGTAAAAAAATGAACAAATTTAATAAACATAAACAAAAACATTATTTTGGTAGATCAACTGTTTGACAGTGCTGGCACGTTGCTGAGTTATGAGGCCTTTCTCTCTAAATTTAATTTTCCCATCTCTCCTGGAGAATATGCAAAAGTTTTTGGTGCTATTTCTACAGAGATCTGCATGTTATACAGACAAAGACCAAGACTCACTTATTATCAGTCTCCCACTCTAACTCCCATACATTCTCCTGTTGGCAAAATATGTCTTCTCCCTCTTCTTCGGAACAATAATAAATCAATTAGATCCTTGTTTCAGAGAGATGTGACTTCTACGCCTGCTGTTGTACCATATTAGAATCGCTTTCGGAATAATATTTCTTGGAAATCTACCTGGTTGATCCCAAATCACTTTCTTCTCACTACCAAGGTAAATGAAGTGTCCTTCAAACTCATACACAGGATCTACCCAGCCAAAGACTATTTAAAGAAATTCAACTCTTAGGTGAACTGTTCCTTTTGTGATCTCTGCCCTGAGTCTGTTACCCATTTGTTCTGGATGTGTCCTCATTCTAAAATGTTTTGGCAAGGTTTTTGTAACTATGTTGATTCAAAAATACAAGCAGGCTTTCAGTTATATTAGGAACATGTCCTGTTTGGGTTTAAACATTGTGGCAAAATGAATCCGAAGAT
>JBBPBX010049910.1:0-11616 GCA_038048925.1 Garcialebias charrua | reverse complement strand
CAGGATCTCATAAGTATGAGATCATGATGCTGGTGAAGATTCTCAGTCGTCCAGGACATGATAAATCAAAAAGGCGTTCAATTCAAGATCAACTGGACTTTATTTGTAACAGAAGAGAAGACGTTTCGCAGAAGACGTTTCGTAACAGAAGCGAAACGTCTTCTGTTACAAATAAAGTCCAGTTGATCTTGAATTGAACGCCTTTTTGATATGAGATCATGAATCAATTTTTTTTTATTTGGTGAATGCAAGGCTCTTGCGTAGTATTTTTAATAGTTTAAAAAAAAAGTCAAAGATTTGGAAAAAAAAACATGGAGTATGATATCTATGGAGTGGAACGCAGAGCGACGGTTTCGCGCATGCGCATTTCATTTCGCGTTTGGACAAACGTCTACGCTTTTATTTTGTAAAGCCAATGCGGAAGTGGATTATTTGTGTTGAACGACGCTTGACAAAAGTAACGGAACCACCGGGCAGAAATGCAGCAGGGCTGGTCGCCAGAAAAGTTGTTTTGTTGAGAAAGACATGACTGGTGTAAAGATTGAGAATGTTTTTTTTTTTTTTACTGTTTGGGAAAGATAATCACAAGTTAAGTTTATATCACCGCGCGTCATGATTTCCAAACGGAAGCCAAAAAGTGACAGAAGAAGAAGAAAAGTTTCTCGGCGAAGATAAAAAAAAAAAATGGAGGCGGAATAAAAACATGAGTTTCTGTGTCCCCGCTAACTCGCGGCTGCTGTTCCGGGCCTGCGACGAGGGGGACTACGACACGGTCCGGGGCATTCTGGAGCCGGGGGGCCACAGGGAGTCGGGTCGGCAGAGCAGGCTGAGCTCGGAGTGCCCGGCCCCGGACCTCACTCCGGCCCTGGTACCGGTGGACTGCACGGACGAGGAGGGGAACACCGCCCTGCAGTTCGCCTCTGCGGGGGGCCACGACCACCTGGTCCGGTTCTTGCTGCGGAAGGGAGCGTCTGTGGACACCCGGAACAACTACGGCTGGACCCCGCTGATGCAGGCGGCCAGGTGGGGCCAGGAACGACCACTTTTACATTAGTGCTGGTTCTGTTGGAAGCTGGGTTTTAGGGGTGCGAATCTCTGTGTCTGGAGAATCGATCCGATTCCGATTTTTGGTGTCACGATTCGATTCAAAATCGATTTTCCGATTCAGAAACGATTTTTGATTCAGAAACGATTTTTCTATTAAAATGGTCATAAATTTAGTTTCAGTTTTGTAACTGACAAGCTGAAAAGAATAAACAACAATGTAAACAAATGGAACATTTATTTAAAACAATAATTTTAGGTTCCTATCAAATTTTTTGCATCGTTTGATATTTATACCAAAAATAGGAACAAATAATACAGGAATGCATTAAATTCTGTAACTTAAATAACCAGTAACTAGTATTAGGTTAGCTTTTTGCTCTGTTACTTATAGAAGATTATTGTTTGGATTGATTGTTTGAACTTGTTTTGTTTTTGAAAAAAGGGGCAGATGAAATAAGATTTCTTCTTCTTTCGATGAAATACGATTTCTTCTTCTTTCTGCCGCCTATTCTTTCATATACTAATGGATATGGTTTTATTCTCTTTATCTTTTGGGTTTTAATGTAAAATGAAAAAAAAATCGATTAGGGGGCTTTTAGAATCAATTCTGAATCGCCAGGACTAAGAATCTAGATTCTTTTAAAAATCAATTTTTTTCCTGCACCCCTACTGGGTTTCAGGACATTGGGAAGTATGGGCGCAGGCGGTGCTGGAGCACCTCTCACGCCCATCACACCCAAATTTAGCCCAATCTGCAAAATCAACTAGTTTATACTCATTTTGGTTGGTTGTGGCGACCATCTTGAATTTGGATATCCTAAATTGCTGCTTTCAGTTTCGTTAAAATCTATCTAGTGGCTCACAAGATATTTTGCTAACAGACTGTAGCAGAACTGGCTTAAACTAGAGTCCATTTGTGTAAATATGTTAATTCTACGTCTCTTAATCCAGGTTTGGTCACCTGACTGTTGCCCATCTCCTCCTGGAGAATGGGGCGGAGCTAAACGGGCAGAACCGATTGGGGGCGAGCGTCCTTACCATGGCGGCCCGTGGGGGCCACGTCCATGTGGCAAAGCTGCTCCTGGAGAGCGGGGCCTTCGTCGATGACTACGACCACCTGACTGTCACAGCGGAGTCGGTATCCAGTGGCAACAACAACAACAGCTGCAGGTTGTTTCACCGTCACGGCGACCGGCTCTCCTCTGGAGCCCGAGACGCTGACCCTGCGTTCTGTCCCCGCAGCGCGGCTGGTTTTGGACCGGCTGAGTGCGGTCCAGGAGGAGAAGGAGGCAGAGAGTTCATGGACGTCACGGCTCTGATGGTGGCGTCTCAGCACGGGCACGAGGCCACCGTCCACCTGCTGCTGGAGTGGGGCTCTGACGCCAACTTCACCCACAGAACCACTGGCTGGGGTCCTCTGATGGCGGCCACCCTCAGTGGGAAGGTGGGGCCAAAATGCATAAATCTGAAAATCACAGAAAACCATCAAACTATTAAACTTTATAACAAATGCGGGTTCGCGCCCCGGCCACTACACACCTTGGGGTGTCTATGAGTGCACACCTAATTCTCCAGCTCTCCTGGCGCTTTCTATGGCTGCTCACTGCATCACCTGGTGGTGGTTGGGTTAAATGCAGAGACAAATTTCGTCTGTGTATGGGAAACATACTCCCTGATTTACGAGCGAGATCCGTTACAACGAGGCGCTCGTAAACCGGAAATCTCGTAATTTGGAACGGCCGCCATGTCTCTCGTAAATCCGGAAATTCGCTCGTAAATTGGAACGGTTTCGCTAGCGCGACTACAAACACTCTATTTTCATCCAAAAACTGCTTATGAGTGCATAAAAATGATCGGAAACGTGTGTCTATATGTTTATCTAACTAACTGTTGTGAAAAAACACATGAAAACTCAGTATTTTTTGCGTTTTTTCCAAAAATTCGCCAGCTCGTAAGTCTGGAACCTCGTAGATCAGAGCGCTCGTAATTCGGGGACTACCTGTATCAGATGACAAAAAAGGACATTATTATTATTATTATTATTATTATTATTATTATTATTATTATTATTATAAATATCACCCAAAAGTGTCCTCGTCAAAAACATTTCCTTTGAAATGAGCTTCAGCGAACTTGCTCGTTATCTTCTTCTGCTATGTTTAGCTTTTAGATACCGTATTTTCCGGCCTATAAGTCTCACCTTTTTGCCTACATTTCCAAGCCCTGCGACTTATAGGCCGGTGCGACTTATACGTGGATTTTTCTGTTTTTTTTCACTTTGGTCAAAAAATGGTCACTTAATTTAACGGTTTTTAGCCGTCAAAGTGCATTTATCAAGAAAACTTAAACTTAAGCCTCGAGTAGACCTCAGCGTCCTGCCTCTACGCCACTCTACGCGCGCATTCTGTGCGCACACGTTCGCTGGCATAGCTCGGCTTACTTTCTCACGTTAAATGCTCGCGTTTTCGCTCCAAATCCTTGTTGTAATGTGAGCAGCAGCAGCTGTCCCCTCTGCAGCTGCGCGCAGAGGGGACAAACTGAGGTCGCTGATTGGTCACTTGCTGACACGCCTACTGAAATGATTGACAGCTCAGTGAGAAAACTCGAGAACTCATCATGAGCAGCCCGCTGCGGTGTTCTGCTGCGGTGTTTCTACTTTATATGTTATAAAAAGTTCTAAGAAATAAAAATAATAACAGGGAGCGCTTTTCCTGCAGCCCACAGCCCACCAGGAAATATTTAAAACCTCCCGCAGCCAGGTAGGACATGAATTCATTCATTTCAGTCATCGAGTGAACGGAGGAAGAAGCGATTTCTTGACTTTTGGCAAAAAAACAAAAGAAAAGGCCCGATCAGCGATAAAGAAGAGGAATTTAATTCATCTGTGTAACATACAAAACAGTCCGGCGCCGGGGAAGTTTATGGTCAGACACCGCGCAAGCGTGCGCGGTCGTAAAAAAAGAGTTTTGCGCGTTCGTGCCCTGAGGGGCTACGCTTTTGCCTCAGCGTACGCACGTCTTACGGAGGCGTACAGGCAGTGCGCGGAGCTATTCTGGGGGCTAGAGACACACTTTTACTGTAATGTCAGCTAACAAGAATATATTTTTTATGTGTTTATCTTTAAAGATCAAAGAGATGCAGGTCTGTTGTTGCTGCGCGTGCTCGTTTTGTGCCGTGAGGTGCGACTTATAGGCCGGTGCGACTTATACGTGGATTTTTCCACTTCATTGGACATAATTGGACTGGTGCGACTTATAGGGCGGAAAATACGGTAGCCTTCTGCTACCTTTAGTTTTAGCTAGCCTTTAGTTAGTTACTTTTGGCTTTTACCTAGCCTTTTTCACTGTTAGCCATTAGCTAGTCTTTTGCTTTTTGTTGCTTTAGCTAGATTTTTGTACATTTTAGCGAGCCTTTTGCTACTTTTATCTAGCCTCTTGCATCTTTTGTTTTAGCTAGCCATTTGCTAATTTTTGCTATACTTTAGTTACTTTAGGCTTTTGCCTAGCCTTTTTCACATTCAGCCATTAGCTAGTCCTTTGCTGATTGTTGCTTCTAGCTAAATTTTTTACATTAACAAGCCTATTGCTACTTTTACTTAGCCTTTTGCTACTTTTATTTAATCTCTTGCTTGTTTTAGCCAGCCATTTGCTACTTTTTAGTTATTACTGTACTGTGCCTAGTGTAATGGACCTACGCCTTTTTCACTGATAGTCATAGTCTTTTGCTTTTTGTTGCTTTAGCTAGATTTTTGTAAATTTAACAAGCCTTTTGCTTCTTTTGTTTTAGCTTGCCATTTGCTACTTTTTAGCTATCGTTTAGTTACTTTCGGCTTTTACCTAGCCTTTTTCACTGTTAGCCATTAGCTAGTCTTTTACTTTCTGTTGCTTTTAGGTAATTTTTTGTTCATTTTTAGCCAGCCTTCTGCCCCCTTTAACTTTCAGCTAGCCTTTTGCTACTTTTACCTAGCCTTTAGTTACATATGCCCAGCCTTTTTCACAATTTATCATTAGCTAGTCTTTTGCTTTTTGTTGCTTTTAGCTAGATTTTTGTACATTTTAGCTAGCCTTTTGCTACTTTTATCTAGCGTCTTGCTACTTTTAGCTTTTAGCATGCCGTTTGCTACTTTTGTTCTTCAGCGAGCCTTTAGCTACATTTAGTTTCAATCTAGCCACCTATTATTTTTATCTTTTGACTAGACTTTTTATTATTTTCGATAGCTGTTTCTTGCTTTTAGCTGTTCTTTTGCTACTTTTAATTTTTAGACTTTTATTTTAAAAATTTCTTAGCATTTTGCAGCTTTTACCGTTAAGCAAACTTTTTGTTCTTTTTATTCTTTACCTAGCCTTTTGAATATTTAGCTTTTAGCTGGTATCTTGTTACTTTGGCTTAAAGCTGGTTTTTTTTGTACTTTTGGCTTCTAGTTGTTACATAAATTTCATCAAGCCTTTAGGCATTTTTAGCTTTTAGCTACCCTTTGCTTCTGTCAGGTTTTAGTCAGTGTTTTGCTTCATTTAGCTTCAACAACTCGGTTTCAGCTTCTTTGGTTCATGTCAGCACCATTCGGCGCTCACACTGTATTTCCACAGAAAATGTGAGTGGTTTTCCTTGTAGCTGAAGTCGTGTTTTGCAGGAGGCCGTAGCTCGGCAGCTGGTGGACCGGGGAGCCGACCCGGACCGGGTCAACGTTTTGTCCAAGACAGCCTTCGAATTGTCCCTGCAGTTAAAACAGAGAGACATCAAGGGGTTCCTGGACTCCATAACCACCGTCAGACCTCAGACCGGTAGTGCATACTGACATTTAGCCATGTTAATGTCAAGGAAAGTCACTTAGCTGCGGCATCCATCTTGAATTAACACCCTGTCCTTTATCTCTTGTTTTTCCCCAGACGACGAGAGGAAAAGGCCCGACGTGTTCAGCGCCCTCAGACTTGGTGAGTTTCTCATAAAACCCAGGTGAGTCGTACCTGCGAGGAACAGGACGCTGCCAGTGTCCACATGTGTCCACGTGTTCCCCACGTCACTCAGGAAACTCCCAGTTGGTCAAAGACATCCTGGAGGAGGACCCCGCTCAGGTGAACTTGTCCAACCAGGAGGGAGCGACGCCGTTGATGATGGCGGCGGTGAGCGGGCAGCTGGAGGTGGTGCAGCTGATGGTGGAGACGAACGCCGACGTGGACAAACAGGACAGCGTCCACAGGTGGACGGCTCTGATGCAGGCCACGTACCACGGGTCAGTCAGAGCTGCTGGTTTATGTTTCATGACAAAGTTTAAACAAATAATATATTAAACTAGAAAAGTTCCTGGAGGAACTCTGAAGGAACCACTTCAGAGTTCCTCCAGGAACATTTCTAGTTTCTAGTTTTTCTAGTTTCTGGTTTCTAAGGAGCCACTTGGTGCGTGATTTAAAAAAATCTTGAATCAACTTGACTCAGGACTATTTGGGGATAGCTTTTAGCTACTACCACTCAAAATGAGCTCAGTAGACTTAAAATTGACAGACGCTTCTGTTTTTGATCAGCATTCAGTATGTTGGCTGTCTTAGCTAACATTATACCCAATATTATCTCAAAGTTATAGCATTTTGTTTAAGTTGGCTAATATTAGCTAGCTCCTGTTTTTGATTAGCATGCCGTATTTGTTGGGGATCACTCTCGGCTACCACCTAATCAGCTACATACCTAATATTAGCTCAGTTTGTTTAAAAATAAAGTTATAGCTGTTTCCTAAATTAGATTGAACTAATATTACTGTATTTTCCGGCCTATAAGTGGCACTTTTTTGCCTAATTTGCATGCTCTGTGACTTATAGGGCGAAGCGACATATTTAGGGATTTTCCCCCATATTTTTAGACCAATTTTTGGCTGAGATATGACCGTTTCCATTCATTTTGGCGAAAAAAATGGAGCAGTACCACTTTCGGCCGCTAGGGTCCACCGACTGTTCCCAGCTCATGTGTCCGACAGAAGCCTCCTCTGCTCGGACTCACTCTGTCGCAGCCCGGCCTCCTGCTCTCTGGAGCTCTGAACAACTGTTAGCTCAGTGTTTGTTAGCAAAATAGCTCATGAACCACAAGACAGATTTTGATGAAACTTACAGAAAGTAATCACTGGTTGGACATTTACAACGTATTAGCTTTAGGAGATGTTTGAGCGAAAATTCGATTTATTTATAATTTATTTTCGCAGTGCGCGACCGTTTGGAAGACGTCAAAGTGAAACAATTTAAATCCAGCTGATTTGACCATTACGTGCATTTATTAAGGAAAAGTTAAGCTCAGAAACACTTTTACTATAATGTCAGCAAACAATTTTTTTAGCTGTTTATCTTGTTAAATTTTAAAGAAATGAAGCGTATCCGCTCGCTGTGCGTGCACGCTTTGCAGCGCCGACGTAGCGAAACAATTTTTTTAAAATTCAGCTGATTTGACCATTACGTGCATTTATTAAGGAAAAGTTCAGCTCAGACACATCTTTGCTATAATTTTCAGCAAACAAATAATTGTTTTTAAGTGTTAATCTTGTTAAAGTCCTACCGTGCACGCTCCTGTGGCCATTTGCGGTGACGCGTAACATATGCGACGCGTCAGCGGTGACGCAGAATAGATGCAACTTATAGGGCGAAGCGACTTAAAGGGCGGAAAGTACGGTAGTTAGCTTCTGTGTTTGGTTAGCATTCAGTAAGTGTTGGGGATCACTCTCAGCCATCTTTACCAAGGTTTAGCTCAGTTTGTCTAAAAATGGTTGCCATTCTTCCTAATTAGCTTTTTTGGCCATCTTGGAGTTTGGATTAGCATTCAGTAAGTGTTGCAGATTCCTCTGAGCTACCGTACCGATACACGAACATGTCTAAAAGTGACTGAGTGATAACCTTTTTTGTATATGCTTTGGCAGGAAACTGTATATATTAGATGAACTTACATGTAGTTATGAGTTTATTACTGTGAATACGACTCTTTCTTTGTTTTCTTTCATTTGTCTTCCTGTCCTCTGCTTGTCGTCTCCCAGTAATAAAGACATTGTGAAGTACCTGTTGAGTCAAGGAGCCGACGTCAACCTTCGAGCTAAGAACGGCTACACAGCCTTTGATCTGGTTATGCTGCTCAACGACCCAGGTAGATCTTTCAAGCAGGAAAACACTTAAACTTGAACGTGGTCCTCCTTTTTCAGTTATAACAGTAAAGCTACAGCCTGTTAGTTTATTATATTTTATTTTTTAATCAAATCGATGCTTCTGTAATTCCCGTTTTGTTTCCTGCTTGTTGTTTTTTGTCAGACACGGAGCTGGTCCGTCTGTTAGCGTCGGTGTGCATGCAGGTAGACAAAGATAAGCCCAAACACAGAGGCAGAGCTTTCATTACGCGCTCTAAAAGCAGACACTCTCTCAACAATGTCCCGGTTCCGCCCGACGACAAGGGAGGCCTGAAGGTAACAGCTTCTGTTAAAGTTTTCACCTTTTGTCATCCTGGTTTTATAGCATTAACTGCATCGGCTCACTTTCAGCTAATTTAACTGTTCAGCTCATACAGGAGACTTTGGGGTTTTGCAATTTTTATACAATTTTTAAAATATTTTATTTTATTTTGTAAGTTTTGTTTTTGTTGAATGAAATGAGAATTTAAATATTTTTGGCTAATTTTAGCGTTTAGCTTGGGTTGAGCTGAGTTTAGCTTTTAACTGTTACAGTACTGTTAGCCTGGCCCTCGCCATTCCTGCACAGCTCCGCTCAATTCTCATTTCCCTTGGTTTAAACCAGGCTACAGTACTGTGCTAATTATTATTATTATTTTTTTAGCTACTGTTGTACAAAGGTTAACTTTTAGGTACAGTTCTGCTAATTTTATATTTAGCAACAGTTTTAAAAATTTAGGTTCTAGCTACTATTTTGCTGGTTTTAGCTTTAAACTACAATTTTTATGGATTTGGCTTTTAGCTGTACTTTTGTACATTTTAACTTTTATTTACAGTCATTTAAAATTTAGGCTACTGTTGTGCTAAGTTTAACTTTTAGCTCTTGTTGTACCGGTACTTATTTTATATTAACTGCTGTAGTTAACTTTTTGCTGATTTTAACTTTTTGCTACTGTTGTACTTAGTGTAGCTTTTAGTGATTGTTGTGCTCATTTTAGATTTCAGCTACTTTTTTGTTGATTTATTAAGCTTTAAACTATGGTACTGTTTTGATGAGTTTAGCCTTTAGCTGTGGTTTTTAGCCTAGTTTTATATTTGAACTTTTATTTACAGTTTTTATCACATGAGATATAAGCTTATGTTTTGCTAATATTAGCTTTTAGTTAGGTCTATATTCTGTTAAGTTTAACTTTTATGTGTTAATCTGCTAAGTTTAGCTTTCTGCAATTTTTTTTTTACATTTAGCTACTGTTGTGCTAATACTGTACTGTATTTGCTTTTAGCTACTGTTCTGCAAGTTTATGTTCAGATGTATTGCACTAATTGTAGCACCTTTTGCTGGTTTTAGTTTCAAGTGACTGTTTAGATGACTTTAGCAACTTACTGTTGTGCTAATTTGAAATTTTAACTATTGTGCTAATTCAAATTTAGCTGATATTAGCCGTTTCTTTTAATTTTGATAACTTTGTTTGAGCTTTTTCAACAAACGTCAGTAGTCATTCAGCACTCAGCCTTCCTGCTGCATTTTGCAGCAAAAGATAATTTCTTTAGCTACTTTATGGTGTTGATGTTCTCTACATCCTCGTAGTAAAATTGGTGACCCAGTTCTTGTTGGATCTTTCAGTCCTGGTGGAGCAGGATGTCAAATCGCTTCCGGCGGCTGAAGCTGACTCACACTCTGCGGCACAGCCTTTCAACCAATCAGCTCGCTCAGTTTCCCGACGATGCTGAAACTCCTCTGGACGTCACGATGAGGGCGGATTCCAAGGCTGCGGCTAACAAGGCGTCGGCTGCTGTGGCTAACGAGGCGGCGACACCGACTTCTGCCCCGGGAGTGAACGATACGAGCACAGTTTGGGCGGTCAAGACTAAAGAAACCGGTGAGCAGTACGAGTGTTGACGTTCAGCTGAGAAAAACGGGGAGTAGAACATTCGTTTTGTGTACGAAGCTGCGTGTGGATGAGGCGATGGGTAAAAAATGTATTTTCCTTCAACAGGTCAATGCAGAGCATCTTCAGAGAAGGACGACGTTTTCATAACAACCATGGTAAGAGTTTGGATCAAAAGGTACTAAAAGGTTAGCTAAAGCTAAAAGTAGCAAAAGGCTGTCTAAAAGTTTCAAGAGGCTAATTAACAGTTTCAAAAGGCTAGTTAAAAGTAGCAAAAGGCTAGTTAAAGCAAAAAGTATCAAAAAGCTATCTAAAAGTTTCAAAAGGCTAGTTAAAATTAGCAAAAGGTTAGTTAAAGCTAAAAGTAGCAAAAGGCTATAAAAAGTTTAAAAATGCTAGTTAAAAGAAGCAAAAGGCTAGTTAAAGCTAAATCGAGCAAAAAGCTAATGAAAAGTTTCAAAATGCTAGTTAAAAGTAACAAAATGTTAGTTAAAGATAAATGTAGCTAAAGGCTGTATAAAAGTTTTAAAAGGCTAGTTAAAAGTAGTAAAAGGCTAGTTAATGCTAAAAGTAGCAAAATGCTAGTTAATGCTAAAAGTAGCAAAAGGCTATCTAAAAGTTTCAAAATGCTAATTAAAAGTAGCAAAAATGTTAGTTAAAGCTAAATGTAGCAAAATGCTATCTAAAAGTATCAAAAGGCTACCGTAGTTACCGTAATGCTAAAAGTATCAAAATGCTATCTTCTTCTTCTTTCGGCTTTTCCCTTTTCAGGGTCGCCACAGCGAGTCATCCTCCTCCACCTCACTCTGTCCTCTGCATCCTTTGTCCTCACTCCAACTACCTTCATGTCCTCTCTAACTGCATCCATATATCTCCTCTTTGGCCTTCCTCTGTGTCTTTTTCCTGGCAGCTGCATTTCTAACATCCTTCTACCAATATACCCACTGTCCCTCCTCTGGACATGTCCAATCCATCTCAGTCTGGCCTCCCTAACTTTATCTCCCAGTTGTTCAACCTGTGCTGTACCTCTGATTATCTCATTCCTGATCTTAAAATGCTATCTAAAAGTTTCAAAATGCTTGTTAAAAGAAGCCAAAGGCTAGTTAAAGCTAAAAGTAGCAAAAAGCTATCTAAAAGTTTCAAAAGGCTAGTTAAAATTAGCAAAAGGCTAGTTAAAGCTTAAAGTAGCACAAGGCTATCTAAAAGTGAAAAGGCTAGTTAAAGCTAAAAGTAGCAAAAAGCTATCTAAAAGTTTCAAAAGGCTAGTTAAAATTAGCAAAAGGCTAGTTAAAGCTTAAAGTAGCACAAGGCTATCTAAAAGTGAAAAGGCTAGTTAAAGCTACATCTAGCTAAATAATTTCAGAAAGTTTCAAAAGGTTAGTTAAAAGTAGCAGAATGCTATTTAAAGCTAAAGTAGCAAAAGGCCAACAAATGCAAGTTAAAAGTATAGAAGGTTAGCTAAAGCATAAAGTACAGAAATTCTAGAAACCTGTTAGAAGTAGCGACAGACTAACTAGCTACAGGTATTGAAAGGTTGGCTAATAGCAGCAA